>VUQH01082757.1:0-12241 GCA_015106775.1 Etroplus canarensis
TTTTTTGCCAATATGTTTATTGTCTTTTTCAAAATTTTTTCACAAACACATAACATATACACATTACACACAAACTGCATACCCTTGCATCATTTTTCAATTCGAATAAACATAATGAAAATTGGATTAATTAACAAATTATGAAGGAAAATAATTTTTAAAAATATATACATTAATTAATTAATTTAATTAAAAAAAATTAAATAAAAAATAAATAAATAAATAAAAATTTACATTAAAATTTAAAAAAGGGAGGGGGGGAAGAAAGAAAGAAAATGGGGGCTACATTTTACAGCATTTGCAAATCATTTCAGAAAAATCTAGCATTTCATTTGTCATGATATTCATATATGGTTCCCAGAGTTTGTCAGTCTTTTCGTTTGCCCTTGGTAATGTATGTTAATCTTTCCATTCCGATACATTCAGAAAGTTTCCCTCGAGCTTTAATAATTTGGACTTTTTAAAGGTTTGTGGGACCTGGTTTTGGGTCCTCTCCTGTGGGAACTAAAACCAGCACAGTCCCTTTTTCTTACAGGATACTGAGCGACAGAACCTCCAGAACTTTCAGGTAAATATTATGATACGATATTATATTAACAGTATTATGAAGGGCTGTCCCAAATTGAGGACCAGGAAAAATGTCCTCACTAAACCAAGGGGTGAGACCGACTGGCTGTTGCACACACACCTGTTCAACATTAAGCTCTACTTTCACGTCTCATTTGCAACTCACTCAAATGGGTAATAGTGTTCAAGGGCACAAACAACACTTTTTTAAGGTGTTACCATGGAAACTGATAAAGTCTTCAGACTTTTGAATGAACATGATTTTCTGTGACAAACATCAAAAGATAGAGAGGCAGAGAGAAGGCCACACATTGATCTCAATCAGTTCCAAGGTTGGTCCGGATAAAACATTGCATAAGCTTCAATGTTTTTTTTTTATCCAGAAGAAAATAGTTTTTAAAAATATAGAAGTAGAAAATGGATAATGCATTTCCATTGTCTACTTCCCTGTTGCATGACAAGAATTTGTATTGCCATCAGTAAGGTTTACTTTGGAGTGGCTCAACACTGCACAAATGAACTATTTTAAAAATCCAGCAAAGAAAGCCTGTCAAGGTTAAGGCTGAAGTTATCTTGTCTGCAGCAATCAGAAAACATTTTCCTCCTTCTTTTCTTCTTTGAGGTTTTAAAATAAAACGTTCACTGAAAAGCATGCCAACAACCTTCGTGTAAAGTCCAGCATCAGTCAAGTCTTTTTTGTGGAACTGTATCATTTTAAAGAAACAAAATGTCAGCAGTGTCGGGCGGCAGGTTGGAAGGAACAAGACTATTCCTGTGCTCTGAGGGTCTTTTTTTTGTCTTTGGGCTGTGGACTGTCATTTTCGACCAGTGATCATAAAGAAACCACGCGTTACAAAACACGTACCTTCGGCTGCTCCCTTGTAATCTCTTTCCGCATTGGCAGATGTTTTACGCCGGATGCCCTTCCTGAAGCAACCCTCCATGGTGAGAGGGGCTTGTGTCCCCACCTGGAAACAAACCAGGGACCTTTTGCTTGTAAGGCGAATGTGTAAAACCAGTTGTTACAGTTGAGTCCATTAGTTTTCGGACAGTGGACTTTAACTTAAACAGCGAAAATGTGATCAAAGCGCAGACTTTCATTTTTAAATCAAGCAATTTGACAAAGAATTAAATTATCTTTATAGGAATTACAGCCATTTTTATGAATAGTCCCCCATTTTCAGAGGTTCAAAATTAATGGAACAATTGGCTGCCAAGCAGTTTTGTGGCCAGGTGAAGCCTGTGCCCTCATTATTCCATGAAAACTAAGCAGATAAAACATCCGGAGTTGATTCCAACTTGCATTTAGTTCACTGAAACTCGGAATGAACCCCTAACAAGATTTTGATTCAAGTGAAGGGGGCCATCATCGGGCTCAAAAACCAAAATAAATCTATCAGAGAGATAGCAAAAACTTTAGGGGGAGCCAAAACAACAATTTGGAACATTCCTAAAAACAATGAGCACACTGTCAAGCAAAGCCACACCAAAAGGTCTGGAAGACCACAGAAGACAACTAAAGTGGATAATTGTAGATTTCCTTACTTGATAAAGAAAAACCCTTTCACAAAATCCAGCCGAGTCAAGAACTCTCCCAAGGAGGTCGGTGTATCGTTGCAATAAAGAGGCGCCTTCATGAATATAAATACAGAGCGTTTACAGCAAGGTGCAAACCACTGGTACAGGAAGGCCACGTTATATTTAGACAGAAAACATGTAAAAGACCAAAGCAAATGAAACCAGAATGATGGAAAGAGAAAAGAGTGGAGAAGCAAAGGAACAGCTCATGGTCTGAAGCATACAACATCATCTGTCAAACATGGTGGAGACAGTGTTATGGCTGCAAGTGGAACCAGGTCACTAGTGATCACTGATGATGTGACTGCTGATAGAAGTAGCAGGATGAACTGTGAAGTGTACAGGGCTACACTCTCTGCTCAGATTCAGACAAATGCTGCAAAGCTGATTGGATGGCACTTTGCTGTGGTAACGACCCAAAGCAAACTGCAAAAGCTTTCTCAAGGCAAAGAAATGGGATATTCTTCAATGGCCAAGTCAGTCACCTGATTTCACTCCAGCAGAGCAGCTTTTCAGTGACTGAAGACAAAACTGAAGGCAGAGACCCACAAACAAGCAGCAACAAAGGGGGCTGCAATAAAGCCCTGGTGGAGCGCCTCAAGGGAGGACATGCAGCATTTGGTGATGTCCGTTGGTTCTAGACTTCAGGCAGTCACTGAAGAATTCAAGAAAGTCCTTCTATTTAATACTACGCTATTTTTGTCCCATTATTTTGGAGCTTCAGGCAATTTTGGGACTGTTTAGAAAAATGGTTGTAAATCCTCAGCAGGTAAATCAAATTTTCTGCACACACTCACAACAATGGATCAGGATGTTTTGATGCTTAATTCTGATTTGTTTTCAAGGTTAGTAATTTCAGCTAATAGGCCACATATGAGAAAAGTGATCAGAGTGTTTGTAGGCAATTTATCACCAATAATATTCAAGCTATAGAATTTAGTTCACATCGAACTGGCCCTTTGATTTCTACATCTCCTCCATTACGCTACAGAATAGATTCTATTATTATATCAATTCACAAGATTAACCATGTTTTCCTGCCAGCATTGTGCTCTTGTGTTATTAGCTGCACCTCTTTTCCAGTTTTATTTTTTATTTTCTTTAGAAATCTCTCAAACTTTGCCTACTTGCTCTCATTCAGTCTGTTTTGTACAGAAGAAAAGTGAAATGACACGTCAATGTTTGTATTTTATGTGGGCACAAGCAGAAAGCCTGCATTCACAAAGACACTGGATGACCAGCACCTTGATACCCATTATATCTGACTTAGGTTTTAGGTTTTGTTAAGCCAGCTAACACAAAGAAAGCCTGGCAATGCAGAACTTTGTTTGCAGTAAACCCCTCCAGCCACACTGTAAAAAAAAAAAGGTAATTTAACAATGTTTTTTGGATACATATCACAGAATCTTCTTGTTAGATTTAAATACATGAAATGTTGAATTTTTAACATATTAAATTTAAAATAATATTTAAAAAAAGCTATAACTGAATAACTGTGAAATTATTTTTTTAATGAAAATTTTTTTTTCTTCCACATAAAAATTTTAACAATTTCACAAATATACAGTAATTATGTAAAAGATAAAACTGTTCTATTCAACTTTAATACTGTAACTATAGTTAGTGAAAATTCATGCTAAAAAAATTTAAGTTTCCATAATTTTCCATAGATTTGTTTGTTAATCAGTAGATGTTGTGTAATGATGGAAGTTTTCACAACATAAATGTTAAATAATTGTTATTTGTATGTAGAGAACATCTTCAGTCTCATTATGTGATCATATGTACCTTGTTTGTTGTTTTTTTGTTGTTTTTTAATGAAGTAATGCATTGCTAAGATGTTGGTTTTTATTTTAGGGCACCTCTAATATTTTTAGTATTGTTGTTTTTTCGTTAGTAAACAAAAAAGTAAAACAAAAAAAATCAGAAATTTTGCATGAATTCTGTTCTTAGTTATTTAATATGTGGCTGTACTTTTTTAGCATTAAAGATTTATTATATATGCAGGAATTTAGTGTAGTGTAGTGTAGAGACACAGGCCCCTCCCACAATGGGAGGGTTGGATCAGGGAGGGCATCCGGTGTAAAATCCGCGCCAAATTACCTATGCAGACTTATCTCTTGTGGCAAACCCCTTGGGAAAATACAGGTGAGCAGCTGAAGGTACACACTAAATATGCTTTTACATGTGTGACGCAGTGGGTGCAGTGGTTAGAACTGTGACCACACAACAAGCAGGTCCTGGGTTTGATTCCGCTGGCCAGCTGGGGCCATTCTGTGTGGACTTTTCATGTTCTCTTTGTCCTGGTGTGGCTTCTTTCAGGGTCCTCCAGGCTGAATGGTGCATGGTCGTCTGTCTCTCTGTGACAGCCCTGCAGCAGACTGGTAACCTTTGCAGTTTGTGCCCCGTGAGAGCTGGGACAGGCTCAAGCCCTTACTCTTCTGCAATTTTATCCCTTATTATTTATATTACAGCAGCGTTTGACCATATTTATGGGTCATTTAATTTCTTTTACACATAAATATAATTAATAATAAAAATCCCCTAAAATTCTGAAGAAATCATATAAATTTAAGGCTGTATTTTTACGAGTTGATGAATTTCCCTTCTTTAAATTACAGTGCAAACTAAACTGATCACCCAGCTTGAACCCAAATGAGTCTCCAAGTGTGCTCAACACATGGGAATTCCTTCAAGACAGCACTTTGAAGAGGCTGAATCTTATTTTGTTCTTTCTACATCTTTCCTACATTGCCTACATCACTATTGCCCTACCAGGGAAATGCTTGAGTAAGCATGTGTTTTGTATTGACTGGTACTGTATTTCCTCGCCCACCGGGGTAATGTGTGGCACTTCTTATCCGTGGAGACAGCCAGTGGTATATTTCTAATATTTTGAAAGGCCGAATTAAATTTGAAGCTAATCTCATTACTTTATGACCCTTGGTAAAATCACAGCCTTTTGACTCATCAGAGCTGGAAAGTTGCCTGGAATCCTCGGGCAGTTTCACTATTGTACTTCCATAGTTTGCGCTGACAATGAAACGTACCCGACGCTTTTCATTACAGCCTCTGGACTTGGTAATAATGTCTCTCATGCACTGAGAGGAGATTCCTCTCAATCCACAGCTTATAGAATGGTTTTATTGTTCTTCCCCTTGCCACTGCTGGTGTTAGCTGGAGTCCTGGTGAGTTTGTTCTCCCTTTACTCCTAAAACAACACCCTTTTGAGGAAAAGCATGCACAGGAACATATTTGTAAGTATCACTCTGGGATTACATGTACACTACGATCAGGGCTCTGTGGAGGCAATCGGATCCGTTGCAGAACCTCTTGCTTTTTGAGGCTGAATATTAAAACTGTTCTCCTGATGTGAGACTCATGAACATTTACAGCCAATGTGACAACCTCTTTCAGCTGCTGCGTGGTGAAGATAATGGCTGGCTCTGCCTTTTTCTCCGGATCACTAAAGGGTGTCTCCTAAGCTGCTGCCTGGGCCTCTCTTTGGCCTCGTCTGCTTCCACAGATATCCCACGGTAGATGCGGGCTGGCAGGGAACGGCAGGCTTTATGGTCAAAAACCTGCTAAAACTTCACCATCAGAGTGACGATGAAAAATTAGTTCATGCATTTGTTACTTCTAGGCTGAACTATTGTGATTTATTATTATCAGGCCGTTCTGAAAAACCTTCAGTTGATTACTGACGGGACTAAAAAGAGATCATATTTCACCTATTTTGCCTCCCCTTTACTGGCTCCCTGTTCAGTCCAGAGTTGAATTAAAATCCTTCTCCTCACATACAAAGTCTTGAATAACCAGACTCTAACATATCTTAAAGACTTCAGAGTGTTGTATACTATATGGACAAAATTACTGAGGAATACCTCTTAATCACTGAATTCAGGTGTTTCATTCAGTCCTATTGCCACAGGTGTACAAAATCAAGCGGCTTGCCATGCCGTCTGCCTTTACAAACATTAGTGAAAAGATCTCAGTGAATTTGAGAAATTGGTACTGCAACAGGGGGCCAGTGTTGCAACAAGTCACTTCATGAACCTTCTCAGATACTCTCAGCTCTAAGTGGTATTACTGCAAAAGTGGAAGCATTTAGGAACAGCAGCAACTCAGTCATGAAGTGGCAGACCACATCAAGTTCCAGAGGGGTCACCGAGTGCTGAGGCACATAGTGTGTAAAAGTCACCAGCGAACTGCAGAGTTCCTCCTCCTGCTGCATTAACATCAGCACAGAAACTGTGCGCTGGGAGCTTCATGGCGTGGGTTTCCACGACTGAGCAGCTGCTTGCAAGCCTTACATCATACAGCACAATGTCAAGTGTCAGAGGAAGTGGTGTTAAGTGAAACCATCACTGGACTCTGGAGCTGTGGGAATCATGTCCTGTGGAGTGACGAGTCACACTTGTCTGGCTGGCAGTCTTACTACAGTCTGGGTTTGGTGAACACCAGAAGAACATGAAATACCTGACTGCACATTGCCAAGTGTGAAGTTTGGGAGGGATAATGCTATGGGATTGTTGTTCTGGGGTTGACCTGGGCTCCTTCGTTCCACTGGATCTTAATGTTTCACTTACCAAGACATTTTGGAAAATTTGATGATTCCAGCTTTGTGGGAACAGTTTGAGGAAGCTTCTTTTCTGCCCCAGCATGACTTTGCTCCAGTGCAACAAGTGAGTTCATAAATGCATGTTTGGAAAAATTTGATGTGGAAGAACTTGACTGGCCCGCACAGGGCCCTGACCTCAACCCCATCAAACAATTTCAAGACATCGAAAAGAGATTGTGAGCCAGACCCTCTCATCCAACATGAGTGTCTGCTTTTCTGATTGAATGGGCAAAAATTCTCACAGACACGCTCCAAAGTCTTTTAGAAAGCCTTCTTATAGCTGCAAATAGGGGGGAAACCTCCATATTCATTTTTACAGATTTAGAATGGGATTTCATAAAAGCTCCTGTATAATGTGTAGGTGGCCCAATACTTTAGGCCATATAATGTATACTGAATATTATCTGCTGAGACTCTTCCAATAACACTCCATCTTTGACAGATGTGTAAATTAAATGTTTTCACAACATCACAGCTCCAGTGAAACATGTACCAGTGTTTAAAGGTGCTTAGTTTACTAAAGCACTGATTTTATTTTTCATTGAGTGTTTGCATATGTTTGCATGTGCCTTCTATACATAAATGTTGTCATTAGGTTTATTTATGGCATAATAATGTCTTATGGCTGGTCAAGAACTAGGGCACTATAGAAATGGCAGGTGATAAGAGGCAAATAACCTGGTCCACCAACATGATCAGCAGAACTTACCACTTTTACAAGTTGAAAAGCTGATGGTCCGTTTGCAACATTCCACTGTTGCTGTTCCTATCATGCTGGTGGATTTTTGATGGTTGTCTTCTTTTAGTCTTGCAAATCAATACAACATTCCACACACAAAGTAATTACAACGCCCTTGAAATTCATTATGACATGACATGATGCAAATTTGCATTGATTCATAATTACTTTTGCATAGCAGGGGTCAGGGCTTTAGACTGCATTGTGATGTACAGTTGAAACCAGAAGTTTCCATATACTGTGTCAAAAGACACAAACATTTTTTTTCTCACTGTCTGAAAGTAAATCTTGTTTTAGGTCAGTTAGGATCGCCAAAATTATTTCTATTTGCTAAATGCTGCAATAATGAGAGAGAGAATATTTTAGAGAGATTTTTATTACTTTCTTAAAAGTCAGAAGTTTCCATACATGTCCTTAGTATTTGTTATCATTGCCTTTAAACTGTATGACTTGGGTCAAGAGTTTTGGGTTTCCTTCCACAAGCTTCTCACAATAGTTTGCTGGAATTCTGGTCCATTCCTCCTGACAGAACTGGTGTAGCTGAGTCAGGTTTGTAGGCCGACACAGAACCCGTCTCCTTCCTGAGTGGTATGATGGCTGGACATTCCCATGTTGTTTATACTTGTGGATAATTGTTTGAACAGATGAACTTTCACCTTCAAGCAATTTGGAAATTGCACCCAGGGATGAACCAAACTTGTGGAGCTCCACAGTTCTCTTCCTGATACCTTGGCTGATTTCTTTTGATTTTCCCATAACGTCAAACAAGGAAGCAATGTGTTTGAGTGTGGCCTTAAAATACATGCGCAGGTGAGCCTCCAGTTAACTCGGATGTAGTCAGTTAACCTATCAGAAGCTTCCAAAGCCATGACATCATCATCTGGGCTTTCCTATATTGTTTAAAGACATAGTAAGCTTTGTGTATGTACACTTCTGACTTCAAAGAAAGCAATAAAAACCTCTCTAAAATATTCTCTCTCATTATTGCAGTATTTAGCAAATAGAAATAATTATGGCAATCCTAACTGACCTAAAACAGGAGAAGTTTAGTCTGATTTCATTTCAGACAGAGAGAAAAAATGTTTGTGTTGTTTTACACAGTGTATCTAAACTTCTGGTTTCAACTGTAAATAACAATGAGATCTAAAGGTGGACATTTTCATTGAGACTTGGTCTGTTACTCTGAACTGGTAGTTAATGTACTTAAGTATCTCAGGATCTCTAGTTCATGAGTGAGGGAAGAGTGGAGTGGGAGACTGATAGAGTCTGCTGTAGTGAAGAGAGAGCTGAGTGTGAAAGCAAAGCTTTCGCTTTACCGGCCGTCCCACTCTGACCTACGGTCACAAACTCCAGACAGCGACCAAAAGAGTGAGCTCTCAGATACAAGCGGCAGAAATGAGTTTCCTCCAAAGGGTGTCTGGTCTCTCCTTTAGAGACAGAGTGAGCAGCTCAGTCATTCAGGAGGGGCTAAGAGTAGAGGTGCTTTTCCTCCGTGTAGAAAAGAGCCAGCTGAGGTGGTGTGGGCATCTGATTAAAATGCCTGGCTGCTTCCTAGGTGAAATGTTCTGGGCATGTGCTACTGGGAAAAGCCCCCGGGGGAGATCCAGGATACGATGGAGAGATTATATCTCTTGCCTGGCTTGGAAACACCTTGGTGTCCCCCCCCAGAGAAGCTGGAGGAGGTGGCCGTGGAGAGGGAGGTCTGGGCATCTCTGCTTAGACTGCTGGCCCCAAGACCCAGACCTGAGTTAGCAGCAGAAAATGGATGGATGGATGGATGGATGGATGGATGGATCTTTGAGTCCAGCATTCAGTTCTTACCATACATCCATACCTAAGCAGCATTTTGCAACCCTCCACTAACCACAGGGCGGTGAATCCATTGCATGTAAGATCTTCGTTAACAGTGCTCTGTACAATAACTGCCACTGTTTATTTGGAAAGTAGTGAATGGGTAAGACTCTCCCTCCCTCTTCCTCTCTGCTCTTTCTCTCTGTAAACACTGCCAGAGGACACATTACATGTGCAGAGAAAAGGGTCAGTCGCTGCCAGCTACATTTATGTGAGTTAAACACCAGAGGTTGGAAGGCCATCTGGATGCTTGCACAGTGCCGTGCACTTGCTCCCATTTTTCCTTGTTATTATTACAAAGTGAATAATTATCTTTTCACCATTTCAGTCTGTTGACAGCAAAGGCAGCCGAGTGGAAAGTTGATATTGCAAACACAGTGACAGAACTGAGGTTGTTAGGTTTGATAGTTTCGAAGCCAGAGGTGGCTGAGCTTCCAGTATTGCCTCCTAACTGACAGTAAGAATCATTCTGAATTTAAACTGGAAATCCCACATTTTTACCTATCCAGTTTCATATTAAAAAAAACATTACCTATTGATAATTTCACCTTTATATATCCACTTTAATGAACAGCTCATTTGCATTTTCTTACACACACAAAGCACAGGGCTTCTCCATAGTTACAGTATAGACCTGCATCCAACTGATACACTATTACTGCTGTTGCAATTGCTATCATAATATTGTGATCAGGTCACCAGTTTTATGTTGCACATGCAGTGAAAATGCTGTAGAATCATTCTTCTTGTCAAACGATTGTAGGTTACATTAGGGCTGAAATACTGCAAGTTTTTAAAAAAAAATGAAAATTCAATTATGTCTCAAACCATGAGGCTCCGCTGAGGTGATGTTTAAGCCCAGTCTGTTTTTGTAGTAGCCTTTACCTCATCTGTATTTTTGCTTCAGGTGTTTCTTATCTTCCTGTTGACACCCCTGTGGGGTGGAGATCAGGCAAGTTGGCTGGCCAATCAATCACAGTAATACCATGATCAGCAAACCATTTGGAAGTAGTTTTTGCACTGTGGACAGGTGCTAAGTCCTGCTGGAAAAGGAAATTAGCATCTCAAAAAAGCTTGTCAGTAGATGGAAAAATGACTAAACTCTCCTGGTAGATGGCTGCATTGACCAAACACAGTGAACCAACCACCACCGACACCAGCAGATGACATGGCACCCCAGGTCGTCACAGACTGTGAAAATTTCTCACTGTACTTGACACATCTTAAATTCTGTGCCTCTCCGCTCTTCCTTCAGACTCTAGGATCTTGATTTATGAACGAAATACAAATTTTACTTTCATCTGAAAAGAGAACTTCGTACAACTGAGCAACATTGCACTTCTTTTTCTCATTAGTCCAGTTAATACACTTCTGATGTTGTGTGTGGTTCAGAAGAAGTGAAAAAGTAAGTACACCCCATGCTTCAGTAGCTTGTAGAACCACCTTTGTCAGTCTCTCACTTCACTAAGGAGGAATCTTGAGCCACTCATCTTTGCAGGGTTTCTTCCGTTCATTGATGTTTGAGGGCACGCGTTTATGCACAGCTCTCTTAAGGTCCTGCCACAGCATTTCAATCAGGTTGAGGTCTGGATTTTGATTGGGCCATTGCAGCACCTTGATTCTTTTCTTTTTCAGCCATTCTGCTGGAGATTTGCTGGCACGCTTGGGATCATTGTCCTGTTGCATGACCCAATTTCAGCCAAGCTTTAGCCGTGGGACAGATGGCCTCACTTTTGACTCTAGAATACTTTGGAATACAGAGGAGTTCATGGCTGACTCAGTGACTGAGAGCAGGTTCTGTGGCTGCAAAACATGTCCAAATCATTACCACCCCTCCACCACCATGATTGACAGTTGGTATGAGGTTTTTGTGCTGACATTATGTGTTTGGTTTCCACCAAACATGGCACTGTATATTATGGCCAAACATCTCCACTTTGCTGTCATCTGATCAAAGAACATTGGTCCAGAAGTCACGTATTTTTGTTGAGATGCAGCTTTACAAACCTAAGCCATGTTGCAGTGTTCTGTTCGGAGAGAAAAGGTTTTCTCCTGGCAACCCTTCCAAACACACTATACTTGTTCAGTCTTTTTCTAATTGTATTGTTGTGAACTTTAACATTTAACATATTAACTGAGGCCTGTAGAGCCTGTAGATGTAGCTCTTGGGTTTTTTGCAGTTTCTCTGAGCATTGCACAGTCTGACCCTTGGGGTGAACTTGCTGGGACATCCAGTCCTGGGAAGTCTGTGGCGTTGTATTAACACACACCTGACCAGGAAACTGATTACATTTCTTCTTATATTGGAGTGTTCACACTTTATGATAACCAGCTCATGAAGTGCATTTGATTAGCAGTACCTGGCTGCTACTTACTGTATAAGCCACAATCAGCAAAGGCTTGAAATATTTTACTTTACATGTAATGAATATGGAATATATAAGAGTTCGCTTTTTAAAATAAAGTACAAAATTGCTTTTACACACTATTCTTTTTTATTCACTCATCAATTTTTATGTAAACCTGTAAATAATCTAACCGCTGTCTCAGGTTTGAGGCCCTTCAAGCTTTTAACATTAAACTTGTGTTGTATTTTTTTATCATTATACTGCACCGTCAGGGGTGCTTTGTGACAGAAGGATAGCAGCAAGAGATGATGGTAGTGAGACCTGCCGCGATGTATGGGAGTGACCAGGATGGACAGGATTAGAAATGAGTCCATCAGAGGGACAGCTCAGGCTGAGATGGTTTGGACATGTTCAGAGGAGGGATAGTGGATGTATGGAACAAAGGATGTTGAAGATGGAGCTGCCAGGCAGGAGGAGAAGAGGAAGAGCACAGAGAAGGTCGATGGATGTAGTGAAGGAGGACATGCAGAGGGTTGG
>VUQH01082758.1:0-15103 GCA_015106775.1 Etroplus canarensis
CTCGCCAGTGCATACCTCCACCTCTCTAGGCTCTCTTCCACCTCCTCTCTACTCTCACTACAGATCACAATGTCATCTGCAGACATCATGTCCATGGAGACTCCTGCCTGACCTCATCTGTCAATCTGTCCATCGCCATTGCAAACAAGAAGGGGCTCAGAGCTGATCCCTGATGTAATCCCACCCCCACCTTGAACCCATCTGTCACTCCTACTGCACATCTCACCACTGTCTCACTGTCCTCATACATGTCCTGCACCATCTTCACATACTTCTCTGACACTCCTGACTTCCTCATACAATTCCACACTTCCTCTCTTGGCACCCTATCATATGCTTTCTCAAGATCCACAAAGACACAGTGCAACTCCTTCTGACCTTCTCTATACTTCTCCATCAACACTCTCAAAGCAAACATTGCATCTGTTGTACTTTTAGTTTTCAAATTAGTAAGAGAAAAGTTCCCTTTTGACTATTTACAATACAATTGAAATTTTCTGCGAATTCACAGGCAATTTCTGTTATTTAATTACCGGATGAAGTCCTTTATTTTTTACAGCATAAACCCAATGAGCCGTGCTGATGGGTTTCTTTGATTTGCTACAGCAGTATTCTTTATAATAAGGAAAAACTGTCGAAAATGCACATCTCAATCTCATTAATTGAATGAGTTGTTAAACTTCTTTATAAACAACGTAAGGTCAAGAATTTGGAGGGTTTTTTTCTTTGTAAGTTATTAGACAATGGCTTTACTGCTCTGGCCCACTTAAGATGAAATTGGGTTGCATGTGACCCACAATGTAAAATAAGTTTATAAAATCAGAATCAGAATACTTTATTAATCTCAGGGGAGGAATTGTATGAAAATGAAATAAAATCTGTGTCGAAACACTAAATGGAACAATAATGATGTGTATAAAAAATCTGTCTTTCTCTAATTTGATTTTTAAAAAAAAAACAATATTAGGAGGTTAAGCTAAATTTGAATCCACAAGACATCTTAAGAAACAAATCCGACTGCACATAGAGTTATTTGGGATTCAAGATTTGTTTGTTGTTGTTTTTTTAAAATGTATCTCTGTGCATAATGAATTCAGATGGACAGCAGCGCAGCTTCTTCCTCTCACTCAGTTTGCCTTTTAAAAGCAGGCTTTTCTGCACTCATGAAAGATATACTGTTATTTTTAAGGTTTTACAAGATATCCAGTTCGGTTTGTCAAGCTTATAAAGATATTATCAAAGATTAAAATTTGGCTGTTAACTCAGTGAAGTTTATGGTGTCACTCATTTTGCCTATAT
This sequence comes from Etroplus canarensis, assembly GCA_015106775.1. Classification (NCBI taxonomy): domain Eukaryota; kingdom Metazoa; phylum Chordata; class Actinopteri; order Cichliformes; family Cichlidae; genus Etroplus; species Etroplus canarensis. The sequence goes on from VUQH01082758.1 coordinate 1,300, forward strand.
TATTAAGAATATCATCTGAATATCTTAAAGTAATGTAAATGAAATAGGCAGATGTTTTTAAATATAATATGCAAAAATAACTTAAACGACCTTCAGTTTTTGTTGGTTTACTTTTCGTGTAGTAAGTGCTGCTGAGTCCACAATTTCCTTAAATGATCAATAAAGTATCTATCTATCTATCTATCTATCTATCTATCTATCTATCTATCTATCTATCTATCTATCTATCTCTAAAGGAGCAACATTGAATTAAGAAGTATTCTTTCAATGAAGGGATTTTATAATATTTAAAGCTGAGCACACAATTCAGAGGTTAAGTGAAAAAAATCTACCCCTCTATTCGCTATTAATGTGAAAACTGTAATTCACATCATCTTGTCATTTCCCTGAGTGCACATTAAGTTCTAGGAGGGGCTATTTCATGGGTTTGGTGAAAAACTTGAGAAGCAGTTCTGGGACCATCTGAACACTGTGGTGACATAGAGAGTAAACTGACAGTCATATTTGGCATGCATTTGAAGAAAATTTTTATTTAAAAAATACATTTTCACCCTCTATGAGTGATTTCCCATTTAGGAGATAAGGTACGCAATGTCTGCTTGTCAGTCTCACTTTTTAAAGATTTAAGGGCCCTTTGTGGCTTATGTACAGTTAGGTCCATAAGTTTTGGGACAATATCATATTTTTTTGTAATTTTGCCTCTGTACCATAGTGGATTTTAAATCAAACAGTCAAACTACCATTGAAGTGTAGATTTTCAGCTTTAATTTAAGTAGTTTGACAAAAGAATTGTATTAACTGTTTTTACCTATTTTTTAGCTCTTGTGTCCACATACTGACCAGCTGCCCAAAACACCGGCCACTGAATGGCACCCAAGGTCTCATTGACCTAGACAACAACACCTTGGAATGGCTGGCATCAACAGAGTTGACCGTCTGAGGACATACGACAGAAGAAGAAGAAGCCATTTTTTAAATAGCTTCAAGTGAGTGAACGTTTCACAGATTTGTGTTTTATTGCATTTTGAAAAAATAACCTAACTTTTCTGGAAATAGGATTTGCACAATTATAAGTCCCATTTATACTACCTATTGGTCTGCCGTTATTTTTAATCTGCGTGTGGGAGGAATCCATTACACCAGGGGTTAACAACCTTTACTGTCAAAAGGAACATTTTTGAGGAGTTTTGACCAAAAATATTTGTTTGGAACCAAAAAATATATTTGAGCCTGAAAGTGAAGGTGACACAGTACATTAAGTACATTAACATTACTAATTGATGTAAATATTTAAAATCTTTGACCACATGTGACTAATCTGCAGTGGCTGTTCGTGATTATTTGGTACTTTAACTATGCATTTTTGTCAAAACAAAACAGAACAACTGTGGAGTTATATCTCTTAGCAAGTACAGGGATTTTCCTGCTTATAAAAACTGCTGGCCTTCCACCAAAGGAAAATTCCCAGTTCATTTAAGCTTGAAATACATTTTTATTGAAAAAATAACCAGAAATAACAGGAAAATTAAGAGACTTCTCTAATTTAGGGTAACACAGACTCATTGTCTTTACTGCATGCAGACAGATTGTACTTACATGAAGTCACCCCAAAGGCCTATTCTGAGCCAGGAAAAACGCTGATGTATACACCTACCTTGAAGACCGCTTTCATGCCTAACTGCGTTTGTGGTATATATGAAATCTTTTATTCTTTTATAATTTTCATCAGATGCAGTGTGCTTGTGGAAGTCTTTTTTGGTGCTTTCTTGGTGCCGATCAAGCATACCAGCAAGCCTACACTTTTGGCAGTGAAAACAACTAAGTTTACCTAACTTTTGTCAAAGCAACAGGGAGCCACTGAAGATGGACAAAAGAGCCACAGCGCTGGAGCTGCAAGTTTGAGACCCCTGCACCAGCTTTATTATAGTTTTGTATTTTCTAATTAGTTTTTTAATTTTTATTTCATTTTGAGATTTTGTTTTCAGTTCAGTTTCAGTTAGTTTCGTGGACTTGCTAGTTTCTGTTTAGTTTTTAATTGTGTGAAACTGTTTAGTTTTATTTAGTATTTATTAGTTTCAGTGTCAATTTTAGTTTTCTTGATTATTGTAATATGTGTGGTACTTATCAGGGGAAGATTTAAGATGTTTAGATTAGAAATTCCAATTCAAACCCAACACTTCAATGACTCTCAGTCATGCAGAGATCCTGAGTCTCAATAAACAGATGACGCAAAGCCTCATCAGAATAAGAATCTCTATTGATCACAGTGGGAATAGCATTTTAGTTACAGATGCTCAGTTATATATAATAGTATCTGGACCTTCAGCTGCTCCCTTGTAACCCCCCCCCCCAAAAGCGTTAGCACAGCAGATTAATCTGCATTGATAATTTAGCAGAGGTTTTACACTAGATGCCCTTCCTGACATAGCCCTCCATGGTGAGAGGGGCTTGGGTCCCCAACTGGAATTGAATCAGGGACCTTTTGCTTGTAAAGTGAATGTGTAAACCTCTACACTATGGGAACACTAATGTATATTAATATATATAACATACTCCAAGATAAACAATACTATATACAATATGTAAAAGATTTGGCAAGTGAAAATAATCATCCTCCTTTCTGAAACCACTTTCAAAGAGTCCGGCTCCACAACCATGACATTACTGGCCTCGGGGATCAAGTTGTTGAATCTATTGGTGGCTGTTACTCTCATTCTGCTGCGCCAGCACACTACAGCATTAAAGGATGGCACTGGCTATCACAGCCTCATAAAACATAAAACATTAGACAGGGCGTCTTACCAAATTTGACAAAACTGACAAAGGCTAAAACTAAAAAACTTCTTCTTTCGGCTGCTCCTGTTAGGGGTTGCCACAGCGGCTCATCTGCCTTCATCTCACCTTTACTCGTGCTTCCTCTTCCCTCACAAAAACTCACCCTATGGGCAGTCTTTTTTTGTCCTTCAAGCTTGGGTCCTCTACCAGAGGCCTGGGAGCTTGAGGGTTCTGCGCAGTTTCTTAGCTGTTCCTAGGAATGCGCTCTTCTGGACAGAGATCTCAGATGTCATTCCTGGAATCTGCTGGAGTCACTCTCCCAGTTTGGGGGTCACTGCCCTGAGTGTTCCGATTACCATGGGGGACCACTGTTGCCTTTACCTTCCACATCTTTTCTAGTTCTTCTCTCAGCCCTTAGTATTCCTCAAACCTCTAGTGTTCCTTCTTTCTGATGTTGCCATCACTTGGGATTGCTGCATCTATCACTACAGCCTTCTTCCACTGCTTGTCCACCACTATGTCCGGTTGGTTAGCCATCACCAGTTTGTCTACCTATATCTGGAAGTCCCACAGGATCTTAGCTTGGTCATTCTCAACCACATTTGGACGTGTTCCCCATCTTGACCTTGGGACTTCCAGGCCATACTCAGCACAGATGTTCCTGTACACTATGCCAGGTACTTGGTTGTGGCGTTCCATGTATCCCTTGCCTGCTGGCATCTTGCACCTTGCTGTTATGTGATGGATTGTCTCTGGGGCATCCCTGCACAGCCTGCACCTGGGGTCTTCCCTGGTGTGGTAGACCCCAGGCTCTATCGATCTTGTGCTCAAAGCTTGTTCCTGTGCTGCCATGATTAGTGCCTCTGTGGTGTCTTTCAGTCCAGTTCTGACTACCTTCCCTCTTTTCGTTACCATCCAACTACACTTCTCCAGTCCGCATGACATTCCAATGTCATTGCTGTAGATCCTGGTGGTGTGGATATTTATGTATTATATATAAGGATATTTGGCTTTTGGGTGAAATTTATGAAAAATGTAAAAAGTTCAGGCTACAGTGATATTATATCATGAAAGTAGGGCATTTGTGTAGAAGCATGCAGTGGTGATTTCCTCATCTCAAGCTATTTATTGAAACAAAAGCCAACAATAGCAGTGGATATACCACAACAAAAAATGTCAATGTCTCAATAATTTGTCATGTGCCCTTGACCATCAATTACAGCTTTGCGACGACATCCCATGCTGTTCATGAATCAACTTATTGTCTTCTGAGCCACGGCTTTTCACTCTTCTTGAAGGGCGGCCCTCAGGTCATTGAGGTTCCGGGGTGCAGGGTTACAAGCCTCTATGCAACAGTGTTGATCAATTGTTAGGTGTCGCCATTGTCTCATGATGTCAAAATGTGAACAGCGTGACAAAGAGGACTCTTTAAATACCAATTCTAATTGAAAATGTATTGGTGGATTCATGGATCAAACACCAGTTGTGAGTTTTGCCATTAAGCACCTTTTTGGAGAACAGCAAGTTATGCAAAAAGCACTGAAACACTAAACAGTTGGGCATGTGCATTCAAAAGTGTAGAAAAGGTCAAAGTAAGTTCACATGTAAAGGTTTAGTGCATTTAAGATGCATCCTGAAATTTCACCAGAAAGTCGAATATCCTGTGAGTAGTGTATATATAAACTAATTAAAATATAACATTTTAGTTAGTTCTGTGAGCAGATATTGTTTTAGTTAGTTTTATTTTTCTTAACATAAATCAGAATCAGATTCCTTCATTAATCCCAGAGGGGAAAACACTTGAAAGTCTAGCTTTTAGTTTTATTTCTCACTTTTGTTTTCACTTTAGTTTTAGTTAACTGCAATAGCCTTGCCCTGCTCTGCACGTTGATGAAACGCCAGCAGTTTAAAGAAGAGGGGTGCGTGGGCGGGGCTTTGAAGTGTGCCTCGGGTTGCATGGCGTGAGCGAGCGGCCGGTGGGCGCGCCCGCTGCGACGTTGCGGAGGCTTCAAGATGGCGGAAGCCCTGACAGCTCAGGAGCAGCTGGTAAGGGTCTCTTGGTGATTTTTTTTCTCTCTCGTCTTCCGATCCTATTCAGCGTGTACACTTGTCACATTCAGTTGCTTCTCTAAACGAGGATTTTTTGAAAATCAGACTCTGTGGTGTGGGCGTTTGTGGGGACGGGGCGGTGTAGTAAACAGCCTGGCCCGTTCGCTCCCTCCGGTATGACTGACAGTGGTTAGCATGTGTGTTAGCATGATGGCGTTTGCTGGTAGTAGAGGGTATCATTTTACCGGCAGTTTATCCCCAATACTCACTCCCTAATAACTAAGCTTTAAGCGGAGCGCCTGGGTATGTTCAAGTTGCTGAAGTAAACTAATTAGTGATACTTCATGACTTGAAGTTAGCCCCGTACATACGGCTTGTAGTCACTTAAACGCTATCCTCAGCTACCACATGTAACCTAGCCGCCAGCTAACGGTAATGGCTATTGTTGACTTGCAGGGAAATTCCTAGACTGCAGTCTTGCCAGGCTATAAAATGATCTGAGGCTGCGTGTTAATGTTAAGTCTGAACAACCAGTGACTACCTTTATTACTTACTATCATTTTATACCGTGACATAGTTAAGAAAGGCTGAAAATCACGACTTTAACCGAGTGTTTGCTATGAGCCATCCTACTAGCGCTGTCCCGTGTGTCGGATTTATGGTGGGAGATTCACAGAAACGATCCTCCTGTTCCTAGCATTGTTGTTGCAATCACTTTCTAGTAAAAGGGGTGGGCTTGACATAGATGGCAAACATTAAATGTCACGCAGCGTTTCTGGCTACAGCGTTATGTTACAGCTACTGGCCTGATCTTCATCGAGCATAGACAAGGTTAACGGATCAGTTAGCAAAGTTACAGGGCAGTGCTTTGACTGCTGTCCAGGATATCAGATCTTATCTCTTGATGGGTATAATCACTTTCGCACGCACATTAATGTCAGTCAACTAGCTGCCCGCACTATTTAACGTGTGTAGATTAGGTTGCGCTTGAAATCAACTTGTAACATCTACACCAAGACAAGCGACCAGCCCGGAGGTGGTGTTCATTTACTGGTCGTAACAATCTCTCCATCTTTACCATTATTAGTTATCATATTATTCAAATGTGCGCTATCTGATTGTTTTTTCATTTTCCGCTAAGATAAAAAAGCCAACAATATTAATCTACAAACAGTGCACATTTCAGTTATCAGTTTCCCATTATTTCTTTATATTTTGCAAGAAAAATAGGAAATTTATGCAATGATTTTGTGGAAAATGTGCAAACATAATAAATGGAAATACAGTACATAAGGCAAAAACCGTTTCTTCTAACAAGCTTGAACATCAGTATTTGGTATGACCATCTTTATTCTTCAGCACAGCCTGAACTCTCTTAGGCAAGGTGTCTTGTCATTTCTTTAAGTAGTATTTAGGAATAGTTCTTCGGGCTTCCCGAAGGACATTCCAAAGCTCTACTTTGGATGTTGACTGCCTTTTATTCAGTTCTCTGCCAAGATGATCCCTTTCTGCTTCAGTAATGTTGAGGTCCAGGCTCTGGGGTTGGCCAGTCCATAACTGGTAGTGTTCCACTGTGTGTTTTTTTCTATCCTGGGAGGCTTCTACTGCATTATGTTCGGGATCATTGTCATGCTGAAAAAATAAAGCTTTTGCCAGTCAGATATTTTCCAGATAGTATTGCATGGTGGATTAAAATCTGATGGTACTATTCATACGTCCATAAATTTTGATAAGATCCCCAACACCACTGACTGAAATGCAGCTACAAACCATGACAAAACCTCAGCTATGATTTACAGGTGGCTGTAGATATTGACTGTTGTTCCTTGCTCCTGATGTTGACAACAATTTGTAACAAAAATCTCAAATATGGATTCATCAGCCTATAAGACCTCTTGCCACCGATTTACAGTCCAGTTTTTGCATATTTTGGCTTACATCAGTCTTTTCTCAGTTTCCTTTCCTTAAGAATGGCTTTTTGACCATCATCCTTCAATTTTTCATAATTTGTGATGAGGCTTTGACAAACAGTAGATTGATCCACTGAAGGGCCAGATGCATCTCTCAGGTCCTATGTCAGGTCTTTGTTGGGTTTTTTCCCCTTTTTCTTAAGGATGTGACTTTCAGACACGGCTCACTCTGCAGTGTTAAGCGACTTAACAGCCAATCAAAAAAGAAAACATTCCTCCAAAAATGGTCAGGTACAGGAACTGGACAAAAAAATGAGCAAAAAGCAGCCAGTGTCCAGAGAAAAAACTTTTATGGACCTCCATAAAATCCGGAGAATTGTTGCTCAAGACAACTTTAAAAATGACAAGGAAGTCTGACTCCTTGCAAGCAAAATATTAAAAAAATGAGGGGTGGCTTAAGACCTTGCACAGTACTGTATCGATTAAGTGGTATTATGGACACTAAATACATGGATCTGATTTAATATCCTGCTTCTCCTTTTTCACACCTAAAATGCAGGGATCAGGTGTTTGTTTTCTTGGTATATCTATACTTTCTATATCAGTACATTTGTTCTGTCAAGGCCTTGCAGCTACTAGGGATGTAATTCATACTGTGCCAGAAAATTACACACCTTTTTAATTACAGATTTTGGTACTGGAGCCTATCTCAGCTGAAGCAGGGTACACCCTGGATAGGTTGCTGGATCTATCATAGATTTATTGCAGAGCTAACACAGACAGACTACTATTCACACTCACATTCACGCCTACCGTCAATTTAGAATCCCCAGTTAGCCTAACATGCATCTCTTTGGACTGTGAGAGGAAGCTGGAGTACCCAGAGAGAAACCCACACGGGCACAAGGAGAACATGCAAACTCCATACCAAAAGGCCACAATTTGCTGGTGGATTTGAACCCAGGCTGGCACCCTGTGCCACCTATTATTTCTTTGTCAAATGGTAAAAAAAAAAAAACAGACAAATGTCTACATTTCTGTCAGAAAAGGTAACAAACTAATTGCATCTACGTTGGCTGGTTGTGGTAATGTGTGTAGTCACTCCCCAAAGTCCCATGAGCCAGAAAAACACTGAATTCACATTATCTCACAGAGAATGCCACACATCGAATGAGTGTCTTGCTTGTTTAGGCCTATATCTAATAATAAATTGCATTATGAGACATGGTGCTTAAGTACGCAGTTATATTTGCCAAAAAACTGAATATATCCACTTATCTTATGAGACTATAGATGTATATTTGAGAGAAAGAGAGAGAGATGTGTCGAGTTGAAGAGATAATTTGCTGTTCCCTCTTGGTGGCTTCAAATTTGGAGGACAGATGCAGTCTACTTGCAGCAGAACAAGCTCACTCTTGTCTCTTAGCATGTGAGTGCTCTTATCTGCAGCATTCTCCAGTGGCACAAGCCTTTTGCCACCATCTGTGTCATACATTATTTCAGTGTTGGCAATAAAATAGCTTTAAAGATGAGGGGTCTGACAGATTTGTACATTTTTCTTGTCTTGTCAGTTTTCATTCTCATGTCTTTTCCATTTCTCGACTCCATAAATTTCAAGCTTTATGTATTTGTAACCGTTTCTTCCTATTATATTCTTAACACACACTCACCTTTTCCCATGTTTCTCCAGGCTGTGGAGGAGTTCCTGAGTGAGGTGCGTAGCAGGGAGCAGCCTCACAATGCTGGGCTCGTCTCTCAGCCTACAGCTGTTAAGTTTCTTATGGCCCGCAAGTTTGACGTCTCCAGAGCCATCGATCTTTTCCAAGCATATAAGGTATGGCATTGCTTTGGTCATAAACAGGACACCACAGAGCTTAATTTTTACTTGAAGAAGATATCCAGTTCTAATTTTTCTGACAAATAAGTTTGGAACAGATTCTGAAAGAAGTGGTGTCTAAATATAAAAATCCTCAAAAAAAATACATAAATGAAAGTACGCTCCTTTTATAAATGCAACAAATTCTTAAAACTATTGTCATGTAGGTCCTCCAAGAGTGCTTCTCTCAGAGCAGATCAGTTGGCCTAACTTTGAAATGACAGCAGGTTTTCTATTATGAAAAATACCAGTTAGTTCCCCGGATATTACGTTAGTAATATTACATCTCTGTGTTAAACATTAAAAAAAAAACACAATTATAACATGTCTTTATAATCATTCACACTTCCGTAGTTTATCCAGTTCTTCTGTTAAGTAAAATAAACTAGCACTTAAATATCACTCTAGCTGGGCACTCTAGCTGTGCTTGTACACTTCAAGCCACATTTACACACATATTCACCCCACGCTTTATTTATGCCTTTAAATGCTCTTTACATCTCATATGCACACACTTATATAACAACAGAGGCATCAGGATGTAATTTGGGGTTTGTTTTCTTGCCCAATGACACTTTGACATTTGGACTAGAGGAGCCCAGGGTTGAACCGGTGCCCTTTTGATTAGTAGACAACCTTCTCTGAGCCTCTGCTCTGGCAACAGCCACCCCATCATCTGACATGTCCTTTTCATGACATTTTTTCCAGCTTTGAATTTCATGCCCTTATTCAAAACTGAATAGCAACATACTTTGGTGTAAAGTGGCTTGCCAAAGTATTCATACCCTTTTAACTTTTCCACATTTTGTCACCAGCAACCACAAATGTAAATGTGTTTTATTGGGATAGACCAACACAATGTAGTGCATAATTGTGAAGTGGAAGGAGATTGATTCATGGTTTTCAAAATTTTTTCCAAATAAAAATCTGAAAAATGTGTAGTGCATATGTGTTCAGCCCCTTTGAGTCACTACTTTGTAGGACCATCTTTTGCTGCTATTACAGCTGCAAGTCTTTTGGGGTATGTCTCCATCAGCTTTGCACATCTGGAGGCTGACATTTTTGCCCATTTTTCTTTGCAAACTAGTTCTAGTTCAGGCTCAGTCAGATTGGATGGAGAGTGTCTGTGAACAGCAATTTTCAAGTCTTGCCACAGATTCTTAATTGGATTTAGGTTTGGACTTTGACTGGGCCATTCTATCACATGAATATACTTTGATCTAAACCATTAAATTGTAGCCATGGCTGTATGTTTAGGGTCATTGTCCTGCTGGAAGGGGAACCTCCGCCCCAGGCTGAAGTCTTTTGCAGACTCTAACAGGTTTTTTCCAGGATTGCCCTGTATTTGGCTCCATCCATCTTCCCATCAACTCTGACCAGCTTTCTTGTCCCTGGTGAAGAAAAGCATCTCCACAGCATGATGCTGCCACCACCATGTTTTACAGTGGGAATGGTGTGTTCAGGGTGATGTACAGTGTTAGTTTTCCACCACACATGGCATTTACATTTAGACCAGTTGCAGTTTTGTTCAGTTTTGGTCTCATTTGACCAGAATACCTTCTTCCATGTGTTTGCTGTGTCCCCTACATGGCTTGTCACAAATTGCAAATACTACTTTTTATGGCTTTCTTTCAACAATGGTTTTCTTCTTGCCACTCTTCCATAAAGGCCAGATTTGTGGAGTGCATGACTAATAGTTGTACTGTGGTCAGATTCTTGCACCTGAGCTGTGGATTTCTGCAGCTCCTCCAGAGTTATCCTGGGCCTCTTGGCTGCTTCTCTGATAAATACTCTCCTTGCCTGGCCTGTCAGTTTAGGTGGACGGCCATGTCTTGTTAGGGTTGCAGTTGTCCCATACTCTTTCCATTTTCGAATAATGAATTGAACAGTGCTCTGTTTGATGTTCAAAGCTTGGGATATTTATTAACCTAACCATTTACACTTCTCCACAGCTATATTCCTAACCTGCCTGGTGTGTTCCTTGGGCTTCATGATGCTGTTTGTTCACTGATGTTCTCTAACAAACCTCTGAGTCATCACAAAACATTTTATTTATTTTACTGAGATTAAATTACACACAGGTGGACTCCATTTACTAATTAGGAGACTTCTGAAGGCAATTACACTACGTTCTCACTGCAGGCAATTCCGATTTCTTTCTGAGGTCCGATTATTTTGTGTGGTCGTTCACATTGTAATTTATATCCAGGTATTTTTATTATTTTTCAGACAGATAAACACACAAACATACAATATTGTCACCCCATCCCTCCCCAAGATACCAGACCTTACAAGCGTTATTGTTAATTATTGTCTTGCTTATTCATATGTTTTCTTGAACCTGAAGGGAAAAAAAAGAAGAGAAAACAATTTAATACTGTATATTGAGAGTATAGACAACACTATACTCGAAGACCAATGGCGAACAATGAGATCAGAGGGGTTGGATGGATTGTTTGCTTTGTTATTTCGGAGTAAGCCTCAAAGATCGAGCTCCAGAATCCGTGTAGTTTGGGACAGGACCAAAACATGTGTAGCAGTGTGGCTGGAGGCATCTAAACTGTTTAAGTAAGAGAGGCAAGATTGAGTTGGTTTTGACAAAGTAAGCGATAGTGGAAACAGTGTTAAAAATGGAGCTGCCAGGTAGCAGGAAGACTACAGAAAAAGTTTATGGATGTAGTGAAGAAAGACATGTAGCAGGAAGTAGAAATGTATGCTTTATGTTCTAAAATGTGTTCCACTAAATGTATTTAAAGCATGTGAAGGTATGAGTATGTCTTGTTTATGAAACTGGCCCATGCTTGTATCATCTCTGCAGCTGCTACAGCAAGCTGTGGAGAAGCGTAATGAAATAATTGCCAAACTCAGCAACAACCTGCAGGAGGCTCTGGCCAGTAGAGACCAGGTACAGCTGGAGGCACAGTCACTTGCTGGACAGATTCAGGCACTGCAGAGGCAGCTACAGCAGGTAAGTGCCAATCAAACCTGTATGTGGCTGCACTTCTGGAATACCATTTGCACTTCATTGCTCATGCACAGCAGCTGATCTTGCATATTCTCTTATCTGTCACACAGACCAGTGTGGAGTTTCTACGTATCAAAAGTCAGTCCGGAGCTGAAATCCTGACCATCCAGCAGCATTACCAGGGCCACTCCTCCCAAGATTCCAATGTCAGCCATAAGGACACTGGGCCAGGAAGTGGAAGTTCTGGATCCCAGTCAGATGCTGAAGGATCAAGTGGTGAAAATGAAACTGGTATAGAAATGGTTCTGTGCAAACTGAGAGCTGAACTGGAAGAAGAAAGGAAGAACACCCAGCAAATATGTGCTGCACTAGCAGAGGAGATGGAGAAAAACCAGCATATGCTTTCATTGCTGGAGAAGGAGCAGCAGTTGAGGGAAGAGGAGCGAAAAGGGAGGGAGGTGGAACTGCAAAACCTCCACACCCAATTAAGCCAGCTCCAAAGTCAGTGCCTTGAGATGCAGCAATATAAAGAGGAGAAAGAGATGCTCAACAGAGAAGTGCTGGAGCTCAGGAAAAGACTTCAAGAGGAAGAAAATGCAGAGTGGAGATGTAGTGAAGAGATTGCTGGTTCTGCCCTTCATTGTCAGAGTCTTGAGGAGGAGATAAAAAGGCTCAAAGAAGAGCACAGAGAGGAGGTCGACCAAGTCAGACAGCTGTTGGATGAGAGGGAGAAAGAACTAAAGTTTAAAGAGGTGGAGGTCACAGAGCTCAAAACATCTAAGAATTGGCAGAACCAGGCAAAAGCAGGTTTTAGCTCTGATGAGACTATCAGTATAGATGAGGCTAATTTGGAAAGTGAAGGTGATCTGGACAGTATGAATGAATTAATACCTCAAGATATTCTAATGGAACGCTACTTGTCCTCCGCTCCCCTTGCACATTCGCAGTCTTCAGTTGTAAATGAAAGTTTTGAACAGTGCAGTCAGCTGGGCATCTCTGCAGACCGCAGGTGAGTGCAGTTTTTGCTGTTGCAAGATCTTGTTATTTTACAGGCCTTTTATTAAATCCCCTCTTTTGTCTTGGTTCTTTTCTTCAGTTTTGACCTGAACAGTGAAGTGTTCGGAGATGAGGCTCTGCTGTCAATTTCAAACCGTCTATTTGAAGAAAATGAGACCGGCCAAAATCTTTCTAGCCCACAGCACTCTGTCTCTGCGGCTGATGATTCCAATCCTCAGTCTCTGTCTCAGTGGTCTCACAACTCCACTTCTGGTGGGATGGAGATGAGTAAAACGTCTGAGCAGCAGTTTGAGGAGACTGACGTGGGAAAAGAACTGCTGAGTCAGCAGTGTGCGGAGCTCCGTGAGAAGCTGGTCCTTAAGGAGAGGGATTTAAATGTGCTAAGGGAGGAAGTAATCAAGAGTGCGGAAGAGCTGGAGGAGGCAAGGAGCAGGTAATGAAGTTAATGTCATTTATTAAATGACTTTTTTTCCCTTCCTTTATGAAAACTGTGCCTTGGTACTCACTTGAGCTGTGCCACTGTCACATAAAGTTATAAGAATAAAACTTTTAATAAGTAAACAACTCTGTTCTCCATATGTAACAGTAATAATGTTAAAGTAATATTTACTTCTAACAGAAAGAATTGTTACCATATTAAACCAGATTAAATGATTGCCATCTACTCAAAGCATTTTGAAGTGGTGGTATAAAGATGGATATCGTAGAATATGATCATTAAATAAAATTATAGTACTTTTTTTCAAAACCTGTCCTGTCTAGCAGCTTTAGCAAGCAGAATCATAATCTGAATGCCCTGTTGTGCCAAACAGAGCATTCAGATTTGCCAAGAGGAGCTCAATAAAGTCTCTATAGGCTCCTCTTGTTGGTACATTTCTTTTTTATTTTATTGTTTTTAATTGCCTGAATTATTATAAAATTAATGCCAGAACTGATAGGTAGGGGAAAGAAAAGAGAAAAAGAGAAGTGAAGAAGAGAGCACATCAGCATCAACATCAACTACTGCATCTGTAGCAAAACATAGTTAACAAGCAAACAGCAACTGAAAAAAACAGACATGTGATACACAAACATAAAATCTGTGTTATATATGTGTGTGCGCGTTTGTCACAAAATGCACTAAATACTGAGGGTGATACACCACTCCTGTGCTACCTGGGAGCAAAAGACAGACGGACAGACAGACCCCCCCCCCCCCCCCACCCACAACCC
>VUQH01082761.1:0-22732 GCA_015106775.1 Etroplus canarensis
AATTAAACAATAAATATGCGCGATCCAGCATAAAACGCATAAACAAACATACCTCGCTGGCTGCACACAACCAAGAGGAAATGAGTCCACTTGCATAACAAAAGGTCTTTCAACTTGAAAAAATAGCACTTCTTAAACTTTAGCGGACTGTAACTTATCCTGCTCTTAATGTTACTTCCCAGCAGAAAAAAGGTGCTACAAGTAAAACATGTCCCGTGCAACAAAAAGTAAAAACACACTTCCCAGGTTTCCATATAGTGCAAATACAAAACAAATCAGGATTCATAAAATGAATCACATAAAATGTATGTAAACAAAAATGTATATCAATAACAACATAATTATTATAGCAGTTACAGTTCCAAAACAGCGACAGTAATAACAGTCACAGTCACGTCACAAGATCACCGCAAAGTGATCATCTACACTACATCACAGTACTGTGTGAAATGTTCATCAGTCCCAGAAAGTACACCACAGTTCTGTGTGTCACAAAATATCCCTGCATAATGTTCATCATTCACAGAAACAAAAGCACAGCTCATTATCCTCAGTCCTGCTTGCCCTACTGATTGTCATCAGGACCACGGAGGCTTTCGGGAGTGTTTGCAGAAGAGGCAGAAGTGTTAAGGAAAGGCGGGATGTCCACACGACAATGCAGACAAGTTGTCGGCAAGTTGCTGAAGGTGTCAGGAAGTTCATTTCCGTGTCCAAATTTTGGTCGAGTCTAAAATTTCGACGCGGAAATTTTGCCCCCTCTCGAAGGTGTAGAAACGCCGGAAAGTGTTCAGGAATGATAAAGACAGTGAAAGGAAGCTTTCACGAATGTGCGGAGAGGTTGCAGATTTACTAAATTTACATTCCGCGTCTTGTCCGCGCCCTAGTGGATGCTAGATTTTAAGTTTTGTAGTGTCTGTGGGATAAAAGAAAAACATTAGAAGACATCGCCATGAGAAAATGAAAACGCTTCACATGATGTATTCATTATGCTACATCCCTGGTTCAAATTTATGAAGTGAACTTCTTTTTGTTCACTTCTTCATTGCTGGCTGGGCATCATTTAAAGCTGCACTGTTCTCTGGCTCTTCATGGGCTTGTTTACTTGCTGAAGCACTGTGCAGGGCTCCTGGGTCAGGGAGATCCACGGGAGAAAAACAGCAGCAGGTCTGCGTGCAGTATGAGGGAGCGAGGTGAGGGGAAAGCTATTGATAAGTGTGGGCTGCTGGGTATTAGAGAGGAGACAGGACTTGTTTTCATCAGACTGCTGCCCAAGGCCATCAGCAAAAGGATGTTTGTACACTGCACATCATATTACACACACAAACAGGTATCTACAACACACACACACTCAGCTGATATCAGAGGAGGTATTTTGATGTTTTGTAACATGTTATGTAATTGAACATCAGCTTGTTTACATAGTGGCTCATATGAAGAGCTTAAAGTCAAAATAATGCCCAAAATTGTCTGCTAACAAGGAATAAATTCACATAAACTGGTTGCCCTGACAACTCACCATGGATACACTCACCTAATCACACCTGGCTCATTCAAATCAGCCACGTCAGAGTCAGCTAGCCAAACACACAAGTCAAACACACATATCAGAAGTCTTATTCTGAAGGAGAGACTTTCTTTCTGTCCCTTGCCACTTATTGAATAGTTTCGCTGGTCTTTGTGTGAGCTGTAGTTGAAAATTCACATGAAACGCCCGAGCTGTTTTATGGGAAACATTATCAGGTGTGGAAGGTTATCTCATCTTCTGTATAAAGCAAGTTATAAAAAAGCAGGATAAAGCCGTGGGTCACTACACTGACTTTAAAATAGCGTATTGACATTTCAGCTGGATTTTAAAAGCCTCAGAGCTGATAAGAGCTCTAAATTGACCACCTTATCAAAGGCTATAGTTCTCTTTCAGCAGGGAAATATACAGGGTGACACTGGTCGCTGGTGATTACAAGGAAATCCTGTCAGTAATTGCTTTGTTTTTAGTATTGGTTTGGGAATACATTTGTTTTAATGAGTGCAAGCATATATGCGCAATAAAAGCCAGTTGCAGCTCAATAAAATGGTACTGGTTGTTGATCTGGTTTAATTTAGCACCCAGAGAGAACAAGGTGCTTGTTTGTCCTTCAGATCACATTAAAAATATTTAATCAGTCTCAGTATAAAATGCAGTTACTTATATTTGACAGGAATGGTTAAACGTAAAAGTTACATTTGGCTGTGGTTAAATAGGAAATAAAAACCTCCAAATCTAGAAGGAGGGTTGGTCCTTAAGGGCTGGTACTGATCTCTGCTTTAATGCTGTTAGAACAAAGCTGATCTGATACTAATCACTTATTATTATATTTTTGTTAAACATTTTTAAGAGGTTCCAGAAAGGTGATATTTTTTCTGCATTTACTAATGCAGTATTTTAAAGTTGCCCTCTATAGCTTCATGTCAGTATGGCAACTGTTTTTATAGGAGTTATGCTGGTCCTGTGCTGTTCAAAATATTAATATTGTTTTGTCTTTTTTGCTTAAGTAGTATTTTAAAGTTAAGCAGACTGCAAGTGCTTTACATTGTGGGTTGCTGCTAAAATGTTGTAGATAAATAGATTGTCTAAAAAAGCTGGAAAGGGAAAGCAGTTGAAACATTTATCATGAAAAGAAAAAACCCTAAGAAGTATGTTTTTATTCTGAAAATCTAGCAGCGCAAACCCATGTGCTCTATAACTAATTTGGGGGGGTTAAAAATCAGAGCTATTTCAGCACATTGTGTTCATTTTGTTAAATAAGCAAGGGTTTTTCATTTTGAAAATTTCACAGCATTAAAGCATATTGACAACCTCCAGTGAGTAATTGGTGGCTTTTTGAATTTTTAATTTTTTGATTTTGAAAAATTGAGAGTTTAAAGAATCCTATTCAATTTCTATATCACAGGGCTTTTATTTTGAAAAATCAGGTATCGCTGTTTAACAGAATAGCCTCGTGCTTGAAACTGGAGTTTATTTTGAAAATACCACAACTTTTAAAGCACATTGATCTTACATTAAGAAATTTGGGCTTTTGTTTTGGAAAACTGTTTTGTCACTGTCACAGGTTGGGTCTGTTGTCTCTTGTCCATGAATGTGTTCATGAGAGAGAGAGGAGCAGCTTTAAATCGTGGCATTTTTGCTTTGTGACAGTCCCACCAATTCATCTGTTAACCTTTTATTAATCAAAAAGATGTTTTTGTTCTACAATAAAGAATTTATCTCATCGCACAGTTTGCAACTGCCAGCCTTCTCCTCTTGTGTGCTACTTTCCTAATAATTGAAGCTTGAAAGTTCAGATGATAAAATGGCCAGTTTTATCTCATTTTCCCACGCCTGCTAAAACTGCCAAACCAAGGGTGACACTGCAGTCACAGTTGTCACGAGCGGTCCGGTCTTATGACAGTGAAGCAGCACCACACTCCTCCTGTCTCAATCTCCACTGAGATCTCTTGGTTTTTGTGTAACTGTAAATAAATGGTTGCTCATACTTTGGTTCTGACACACTGTCTACACTGAATCAGCATTTTCACAGTGCTTTAGTGCTCCGTCCTTTAGAAAGCACTTCAAACACTAGAGAATAAAAGAGACCCAAAGCTTACCCCAAGCATAAAAACACACCTTGGATCAAGGCAGTGTGACAGCTGTGTTATTAAAACAGCCACAGTGTCACATATTTCCTTAGGGCTGTACCCAAATATTATATATGAGTATTGGGATGTTCATTCATTGTCTACATTACTGTCCTGAGTACCATTTTTTGGGCTTCATCTGCTCTGTGTCCCTCTCACTTGCTCACCAAATGGACACAGCAGAGAGAAAGCACTGTTTCTGTGCCAGGAGAGCAAGCCATCTGTGATTTTTTTTTTTTTTGCTATTCATGCTTTTCTCTTTTTAAATAATGGGTATGAAAAGTCAGTAAATTTAGCAACAAAGCCTGTGAGGTCACCAGAAGCATGATGATCGATGCTGAGCATGAGAAGGCTGTCAGGCAGACAAGCTAAGATAGTTTATCACATTTTAAAAAACACAAACATCTGAATCTCATAAGTGAAAACTGAATGTCTCCCAAAAGAAAGAATGTCCCACATTGTATAGATTAATGCTAGTTCTGGGATTCGTGGACATGGAGATATATACGATCTTATCGTATGCTTCCTTTTTTCTTCATGTTCTCATCATTGTGAGTTTGTTGCTACTTTTAATGATTTTCTGTAGTGCTTGAGCATATTTTAAAGGAATAATAATTATAATAATAATAGTTTTTGCTTAGAAAAAAACTGCAATGAAGGATTGGTTGGGAGCAGCAGGGGTTGCTTCATTTTGTCTATAATACGTGTTAAAGGCAGCTTTTACAGTTTTCCTGGGCCTAAAGTGACATCTTTACACCTATTGTCATTTTACATCAAAACAGAAAAGAAAAAAGCTGTAAAATCTCACAGTTAAGGAGCTGGAACCAGTGACAGTTTTTCTTTCTTTTTTGCCCAATGAACTTAAAATTATCATATTGAATGTCGTATTTTTTCAGTTCTTCTATAAGCAAGTCTTGCAGCTGGAGAGCCATTTTGGTGCAAATGTGTGCTGTTGTTTTGAAGCATCTGGCTAAAGCTTCATTTATGCTTCTGCGGGGAATATATGTAGCGCTTATTACGTAGTGGCTCATGCCATTACCAGCATTTATGCTTTTGTGAGGTGTGCCTGTGTTGCCCTGCAATTCTCTGCCACGACATTAGTTGGTGATGGGGTGCCTGTACTGCTGTTGAGTTATCAATTCTTCTACTTCTGCAAGTTCCTATCTGTACAGGAGAGAAAGAGAGAAGGCAGTTTGAAAAAACAGAGAGAAGGGTTAGCTGGAAATACATACCAGGAAATGACATTACCAAACTGGCCAGTCACAGTAGTTGCGGTCTGCGTTGATGCTTCGTGAAGTTACATTTCTGGGGAGGTGCACTTCAGGCTGTGGCAAAGATTTCTGCATACGGTTTGTGGCTGCAGGGTAGCTACAATTTAGCACACAAGCATAAATGAACCTTAAATGAATAGGAGACAGTCTTAACTTTAAATTTCAGTGATCATCACCAGGACTTTACAAACCACATTTGTAAAATCATCAGTCAACTCCAACAAAAACAGTTTGAAAAGATTTGCAACTTTTCCCAAAGTAAGGTTTAGAGCAGTGGTCCCCAACCTTTTTTTGTACCACGGCCCGGTTGCATGTATGAAAATTTTTCCGTGGGGAGGGTTTGTCCAATAACAAAAATCTTTGTCAGTTAATAGTCTGTAATCTGAATGCAACAACTACACTTTATATAGAAAAGGTATGTGTGTACGGGTGTTTTGTCTCGTGGTGAAGTAGTTTTGTAGGTTTCATTGCTTGATTAGCCAGTGGGTCATGTGTTTTACCTACTGTATTGTAAATGAACCTGTAACTTAGGTAAGAATCTTTGTATTTTCTTTTAAATGCAGCTTTCTTTTTGCTGGCGGTCCGTGACCCTTCTGCTGTCCCACTGATTGCTTGTTCCTTCCCGAAAAAGCTCTTTAGTGACTTTTGCTTTTAGCTCATTTTATTTTCAAGGGTTAGCTTGTGTCGCTGATGCGTGAAACGACATTCCAGAATCAAGTGCGGCTAGTGAGGCGAGGGCGGGAACAGTTGTTTTTCAAAATAAGAAATCCGGAAGAAGAAATAAAAATAACATTTTAACCACGACATTTTTTCTTTGCGGCCCGGTTCCAAATGGTCCGCGGACCGGAACCGGGGGTTGGGGACCCCTGCTTTAAAATCTGAACTGGTCAAGTAAATGAGGTTTCCTTCAAAGCTCATCAGTCATTACTGCAAGGTGGGTGACCTGGCTGAAATTAATATGTCAAACCTCAATAACAATCTGTTTTATGAATCTCCCCACAGATTTTACTATTATGGTCACTGCTAGTGTGCACATGCCTGGATAGAAAGCCTGCCACTTCAAATGAAGGCTAAAAGTCAACTCACAAATCTCTGCATCTTTTTTCTTTATTCTTAAAATTCTGACTTGAAGCAGTGATTTAAATATCAACCAATTTTATGCTTCTTTCTGCATGTTGGTTCACTTAGACCATGCTATCCTTCGTTTAAATGTCTTGTTCTGTTAACTAAATTAGTTGTACATCCAAGATGTGTACTGCATCCAGTGTGTCACAACCAGTTATGGTTTTGGTTTAGTCATGTGAAGTACTAAAGTTTGGAAAGCACTGTTATTTATTTACTTATTTCCTTAAAGTCACAATCTGAACAATTGCTTTCAAAAGCTCAAACTATAGTTTGTAACACTACTTAACATTTTAATATTCCCATTATTATGGCAGACAGAAAACCAGTGCACATTTGACTTTAATCAAATGGACAAAAATTAGTAGAAATGGTTGGGGTTTTTTGTTTTGTTTTTTAAATTGTGACCAGTATTAGGAGGGTGGCTTATGTCATGCTGGAGCTTCAGCAACGTGCTGTAAGTGGCATTCATGCATCTTCACATGAGAGCATGCAATAAAAAGTGGAAGAGGCACAGTGATGTGGGAACCTCTGAACACTGTTGATGATGCATTATCCCTGAGCCTTCACACATCAAAGGAAGATCCCCCCACTAAATTTAATATCTCTGCCTTTTCCACAGAGCTGATCTTCTGAATTGAAGTATGGAAAATAAGTAGATTTGGAACAGAGTCATTTTTCTTTCAGTTCTGAGGATCTGACAATGAAATTCAAATTTAATACTTAAAACAGATGGAAATTGTCTCAAAAATTAGATTGACAAAACATAAAATTTAAACAGACATTATAGTTCATTCCAAATCTTTTTTTTTTTTTAAATTTCCAGGGGTCTTTTGAGTATCTGCTTTTTTCTAAGGCATGATAGCCAGAACAGATGGGCTAACTGGACCTAAACTGAACCCAGAAAAAAAAATAAAACTGGGTTTCTTTCACTGCTATCAGTTTATCATCAAAATGTTCAAAGACTGCAGAATGCTGCATCATTTCCAGTGGTGAAAGTGTAAAAACAAGGGAACAAGTTCCTCACGTTTTGTTCTTTCGTTTCTGATACTTTGTCACCATGTCTTGCAAACTGGGCGCGATGAAGATGATGATGACGATGATGATGATGATAGGAGGGATCGACAGGAAATGAAAATAACAACAAAATCAAATAGAAAAACATGAAATAAGAGTCATGACAAAAACATAAAATGTGACTGATGTGCAAAATACTTCAATAACTGGAAGTTATGGGAGATGCTGTGATGGCCCAGTTTTGTCCTTTCCTATGGCAAACCTACTGTACTGTGTGCATAATGTTCTTAGGGGCAAAGAACATGCAACCTCATCATGATCTTGCAGAGTGAAGAAGAAAGCCTTTTCAAGAGTATTTTAATGACTAACAGAGCTACTCACCATTGCTGCAGATAGAATAACTGTCACTCTGTCTTTGTAGGACTGTACTGAAAACACTCAGAAACCTGAGCATGCATCTCTGAGAGGATACATTTTCATTTGAGGGGACCCCAAGAGAGGACAGGACTTTTAATGATGAGTGAATAATACAGTTAAGTCCATAAGTTTCTATCACATCTTGGATGTTTGATTTAAAATTCACTGTGGTGGTTCGAAGATGAACGATCACAAAAATGTGTAATTGTCCCAAAAACTTATGGACCTAACTACACAGTGAGTCCAAGAACTGTCAAAAATCACTTCAGTGTGTCCCTCACTGTTTTACACCCTCTGCTCATCACCCCTGTGGAGCTCAAACAGACTTCAGCAGGGATAACTGCTGTCTTTACAACAGGGATGTCACAGTCCAAGTGTACTGAAGGAAGAAGGGCATTACAGAGGTAGTACCAGGATATTCAGTATACTGAAGCCTTTGACTAAATGATTTAAATAATAATTTAACAATATTTGAAATCAGTTGCCTTTTATTATATCATACAATAAATAAATAAAAATACCTCACTTCTACATTTTCACAAATGGCTTATTTGCTTTCTCACACTTAATAATAGTGTCTAGATGGTTTCAGGATGTGGTTAAACTAGCTTGGAATAAAAACTTGATGCTTGGCTGAAGTTCAACATTACACCTGCTGCAGCCTCAAACACTCTAACATGTTGTATCTTGACTGTTTATTCTGGACAGACACAAAGGTAAAATGACTTTGGTCAGTGAGCATACTTTGGATTAAGGCACCATGTAACCTTGCCTGGCAGCATACACCTCTGTATGACCTCTTTAGAGCAGTTTTCAGAGGAAGAAATAAGTCCTGACAACGAAAAATTGTAGGGCTTGTTACTGATTGATTAAACCAAAAGCAGTCTAATGCACTACTTAACATCCAGATTTTGGTATGGTACTGCTTTTTTAGCCCTTACTTGCTGGCCTGATATACAGCTCTCAAAGGTTTTCTTCAGTGGACAGAGTTTGTACTGCTGGCACAACAGCATTTAGAACACTCGATCAACCAATATGCCCATGAGGTCTTGTTGACAGCTCAAGTTAATGTAGTGGTAGTAGTAAGTGAACACTAAGTAAAAAAGAACCTTTTCAGACTATAATAATTTTTTAAAAATCTCTTTTTCAGTTATATAAGGAACAATTGCATCTGTAAGTGAAAATGATGAGATGCTTTCATTTGTCACAGTTAAATATTACTCATGCAGATTTTATCTAGAGTATTTTAGCCATTACAGAAAACAGCTACCTTCGGCAAATGATTAACACAAAGACCTGGCCATATGTACAAGTGGCACTGTTTTTGTACCTGTTGATAAGGTCTTCATTGTCGTCACTCTCCATCTCGTCTTCAATGGCCGCTTGAAGGTCACCAATCCTTTTGAAGGCCAACTTGAGGTCTGCCTGCAGGCTCTGGTTTGCAGCCTCCAAGCTCTCAATGTCCATTTCCTGTAAATGCAACAAGAGACAAAGAACTTTTCACTTGGGTCTGGACCAAAGGTTGACCAGTTTGATGTGGCTGATTTATTGCTTATGGATGCTGTGCATGGTCTCCTAAAATGTCACAAGTGTATGACTGTACTGCTTGCCCACTGAAGTTGTTAGTAAGCTTTCTCATTACTGTCTTGCACATCCTTACCAGCTCGTGCTTTTTGCGGCTGGCCTCGGCTTCCTTTTTGGCCAGTTCACCCATTTCCTCTTTGATGTCACGGATCTGTCTCTGGAGACGCTTGTTCTGTTCTTTCTCTCGAATCTCACTGCTGCTGCGCTGGTCTCGTTCCTCTGTCAGCTTCTCCAAGTTCTCCTTAAGACGAGCTACAAGGCTCTGCATCAAGAAAGAGACACATAATGTATAATCCAGAAATATAACTTCACACGACCATGAAGTTTTTGTCTTGATAGGTCAGAGCAGTTTTAGCAGCTACACAGAGGTGGTTTAATTGTGTGGTTGATTAGTGGAAAAATCTATATCAAAGTTTAGAGCAAATCATTGTTGAAGTTTCATGTTAGACTAAAATTGATGCTCTGACTGGCACAATTTTAAAAACTCTAAATAAAGTACTAAATACAGTAATGTAGCAAGATAAGAATTGTTAAGAAAAACAAAAGGTGAGTATGAATCCAAGTATAACAAGTCATCGTTATTGAAGCCAGGCAGGAGAAAATGCACTTTTTATTATTTGCACTTTTAGTAGTTTTGCACTCAACTGGCATAGTGAAGCAACATTCCTCACATACATCCTGTACAGTATGACACAAATCTATATAATGAGTCTGTATCCAGTCTGTGCACCAATGCCAGCAGTACAGGTTATAAGTCAGCTAGCTGCAGCATTAGCCGCTGACCTGACCATATTTCACATACTGAATGTGTGCTGTACTCAGCCTCCTCATATTTAAATTGAATGAGTTCTGCTACCTCCAGCTTTGACGAGTTATACAAATCAGCCAACTCGAAATATTAGCTCACTACACTTTACAAGACAGGCAAGAAGTCTTAAGAAGCCAACCAAAAGACAGAATTTTGCATATTTGACCACAAGCTAGAAATCTAAAAAAGTACAAGTGATAAATAAATGTATTTGTCTTGACTTTGAAGGGGGGAGAAGAATCGTGGAAGGATGGTGCATGGCTGTAGGCACATTGCACAGCCACTAATCACTAAAGCAAATTTGGAAAACTAAGCACAGGGTCATTTTAACAGTGGGTGAGAGAGACCATTTTAATTATTCCCTGGGAGTGTGCAAATAGTAACATTTATCCTTCACTTGTGCATTTTGTCTCTGGAAAAAATTACAGTACGACAAACTACATGGTTAAGTCAGATACAACAATGTTAAAGTAAAGCAGGGAGGGATGTATGATTTAATTTTATTGAGTGTTTATGTTAATGCAGGTGTTTTATGGCATGTATATGGTCATGAGTTGCCGCTGCAGTTGCTCTCTGACTTTACAACGATATTTAATACTCCCACAGGCACTCCTCTACCTGTGTTTAGCGCTTACCTCAAGGCGTTTGACTTGGGTCTTCTCAAACTCCAGCTTGGTCTCGAGCTCACGGATCTTGGCTTCCTGCCGGCTGACAAGGGATTTCTCTACCATGGACTGCTCCTGGAACTCCAGCTGGCTCTGAAGGGCTTGCATCTAAGACAAGAAACACAGAGATATTTATGTTACTATAGTCATTAAGTGCCACCAAATGCCTCAAATAAAATCAAGGTTTCTTGGCTCAGTTCAAGACTTCTCATCTCAAAAGGGGATCTCCTTTATTGCACTGTGTTTGTATGCATTAACTGTCTTGGCAACAAGACAGTTTATCCCTGTGTTTTAGGGAGGTTAATATAGTTAACTAAAACCAAAAAACCAACAAAGTGACATTTTTATACTTCTGTCCCTGTATGGATTTAAAAAGCAATGTGTACAGGTTACAGTGCTTATTTCCTTTTCCCGTTAGTTGGTTTTGATTTGATGTTTCTGATGGAGAAAAAGATTCATGCAGCTGCAGTCATTACAAGGATGACAGCATATGCTTGTCTGAGTTGGGAGAACAAGATGGCCATCTGTGTCACATATTGCCAATGCCGATCCTGCCTCAATGACACATCCATTACATTAAGGGTTGTATTTGTCAAGAGAACTTTGCAAAAGCAAAGGAAATGGGCTGAAGCACAGCTAGACATTAATGGAAGTCTGTAAATGAGATTTTTCACTGGACACTGCAGCAACGGAAACTCCAAAGAGTTCTCAGTGTCAGCAGAGTGACAGGGCCTAGAGTATGAAACTAAGACTGACTGAATGACTGATCAATCTGCAGAATTTCATGAAAATGAAAGCAGCCAAAAAAGTAAGGGGGAAGGGAGTTCAAATGGCTTGTTTTAGACAGAGAATGAACTCGTCTGCATCAAAGTCTTGAATAAGACATAAAAGAATTATTTTGAACTGTAAATTACACGACGCTAATCTAGTAGAGTTCAAGAATAACCAGAATGCTAATATTCCGCCCACACGTTATTGTAATGTGTGAGTACAGAAAGAAACTGATAAGTTCCTGTCACTGGTTGGCTTTATTGCACAAACTAATGAGAATTAAAATCCACTGAGGTACCAAGGAAGCTTGTGAACAGTCATATCTAACTGGCCCTAGTTCTTGACCAGCCCTGACCAAGACTGGGTAATTATTATGCCATAAATAAACCTAATGATGACACTTATGTAGAGATGTGTTTAATTTTGACCAATACTGTAGGGGGAGTAGTGATTCTTGTGAACTGTGGATGGACAACGGACAACTTTGCAAGGTATTAACTAATCAGTCCTTTGGCCAGATGAGCTAAAAATGTGAGCATAATAGGCCCATTTTAGGAGGCTAGAACCTATAAATAATTCTAATTGCTGTTTATAAAGGCCTAAAAATACAAAAATACAAAAAGTGGTTGTGTTCTTTTTTATTCTTTATTTTAATCATTCTTCAATCATTTTAAATTACAGTTATGATGCTGGCTTTGAAGGAAAAATTCTGAACTTAAATACTGAAGTCAGCAATAATCAGCGAAATACTGAGGTGATGGTTTTAGTCCTCTGTAGCACAGTGGTTTGCACATTCGCCTTACAAGCGAAAGGTCCCTAGTTTGATACCAGGTGGGGACATAAGCCCCTCTCACCATGGAGGGTTGCGTCAGGAAGGGCATCCAGTGTAAAACCTCTGCCAAATTACGAATGCGGATTAATCCACTGAGCAGCCAAAGGTACTGAAGTGATGTTTTTAATGGTCTGTCATAAACACACTTCAGATAAGATATTGAAGTGATATCAGCAACTTGAAATACGCTATGTAGATAGAATGGTTTGAGTTTTATTGCTTCCAGACGGTGTATGGGTTGTCATGCTTAAGCAGAGATTCAACTAGATTCCACTCCTCAAACTCTTTTGTTTAGAATAATGGATTTTGTGGATTTTATTCTCCCCGTCAATTACACTGAACTAGCAACATGAGGGGATCATTGGTTGGCATGTGTTATACAAACACATAAAAATTATGTTCCATTTCTGCAAATAGATCTCCATAAACGGTACACACTACTCTAAGTCAAATTTAACACTCCTACATTACACAAGTGTTTTGGTGGTGTGGCTGGTTTGGTTGGGAACTAAGATACAAATCAGAATCAGAATACTTTATTAATCCCAGGGGGCAATTGTATAAAAAGCAACACAAACAAGATGTAAGGTCACTGATGCATTCAAGCTGAAGATGCACATCAACCTAGAGTTCTCATTCTTAGCATTTGCTTCAATGTCTCATTATGGGATGTGCCTCCACGTGTATTCCTCAGAAGCATTTATCTCATTACACCAATCTTGATTGGCTGGTGATCGCAACACCCACATCAGGCAAATGCACCAATCCTTAATTAGCTTGCGTTATGAAGCAGTCATTATTCAAATATGTCTTCTCACTTCAGAGCATGTGTCAATCTGTGTCCTGGGGTAGCTAGCTTAACTGTCCATTGATAGGAGCTTTAGATAACTGCTGTGTCGCCGGGCGCCAGCTGCTTGCATTCCCCGAGTCTTCACCATAGGCCAAGGTGTCGCTCCACGTCACCTGCTGGTAAGTGGGTTTCATTATGGTTTTGGCACACCAGCTAATACCGCTTTTTGGATCCAGTTAGTAAATCCGCTAATGCACACTGTCCACCTTTTAGCACTCCAGCTGGTAAGGATGGACTCCTCTCTCCCTTACACCAGATGAAGTGGAGACTGAGGCTTGGGACAAAATTTCGAGCAAAGACACACACCAGGTCTGCTCCTGTTACCTCGGGCTGAAACATGCCCAACTCGCAGTTGAAGCCCCCAGTTCATGTGAGCATTGCACCCGCTTCACCCTTAAGGGCCTCTGCCGACGGCTAGCGCGCCAAGTTAGCCTGTCAGGAGCTGACCCCTATCTACTCACAGTCAAAGTGTTGGCAGCGGTGGTGACAGGGATGGGTCGCACCAGCTGGGGCTCCCAAATGGACCTCAGTGCAACGGCCCCGCCAAACGAAGACATGTTTTAGCTGGGTTATGAAAATGACGACGAGGACATCTCGGAGCTCCTCATATCAGAGGACGAGAAGATTTTCATTGACTCTGCTCAGGCTGCCAAGCCTTGTGCTGTGTGAAGGAGAGCCTGCGAGCTTCCCTGCTCCCAGCATGGACATGCGGGATGTGTGCAAACATGCTGCAGCCAGGCTGAACATTCCCTGGCCTGAGATGGTAATGGAGACCCCCAGATCATGTTACCAGTCCACTGCTTTGTAGGACTAAGAGGGCCTACAAAGCAGTGGCTTTAGCTGTCATGGTGCTGAACATCTCCTCCATGCTCACTGCATACCAAGCGGAGTTATACAAGGACATGATAACGAAACCTGACACAAATGTTTGTAAAAGATCACCGTGATCACAGACATCTGCCTCCGCGTGCAGGACTGCACAGTCCAGGCCACAGGAAAATCAATGGGTATGACGTTGTTACAGGACTGAGCTCACTGGCTCAACTTGACCAACCTGTCAGAAAGAGAGAAGGAGGACATCTTGGACATTGCCCACAAAGCACTGTTGGCACCGCTTTGGCATCAATACAGCAGAGATGTGAGGCATAGAAGAGGGGGGATGAAGCCCTCAAACCGATGCCTCCTCCAGTCCCGCAACAGATCATGGTTCAGGCTGTTGCTTGGGCCCCCTCTTAGTTCAGAATTCCCAAGCAGCTGAAGCTTCCGCTGGCCCCCATAGTCCAGCTGAGCCAGGAGATGGGCTGGAGATGTAAGACTCCAACTCAGACACCGAGAGTGACATGTATTCCAGGGGCTCTAAACCTGGGATCAAAATCTGCTGTCCAGAGGCACTCTGTTATATGGAGACTGAGCTCTGCATCCAATCATCATAGAGCAGCTGTGGCTGCGTTACGGTCGGGCTGCAGTGAATCTGTTCGCATTATAGGAAAACGTGTAGTGCGAGCTTTTCTCCTGTGCAATCAAGGTGCGCCTCTCGGTGTGGACATGCTTGCACACATCTGGCTGCCCATACTGCTGTATGTGTCCCCCCCTCCTCTGGCTCTGATATATCAACTCTGGCAGGAGTGAGGGAGCATTGCCACACATAGCTAGTGTCATGATAAGGGGGGTCCTCTTTCAGTGTACAGTTGGTGTGATTTTCTCTTGCAAGAACTGATTGACAAGGGGAAAGCCTTTTACACAGTTAAAGTGTTCTTGGCGGCCATGTCTGCATGTCAGGTGGGGTTTGGGGATAAAACAGTTGGCCAACACCCCTTAAGTTTTTCATTTTATGAAAGGGGCCCGGGGACTCCTCCCTGTTTCCAACCCGACACCCCCCTGGGACTTAGTAGTGGTTGTGGAGGGACTCTCTCACCCCCTGTTTGAACCTCTACAGGAGGTGGATTTTAAACATCTCTCTTTGAAGACAATATTGTTGCTGGCTTTAGCGTCTGCTAAGTGGGTCAGTGACTTTTATGTACTGTCAGCACACCTTTCATGCACTCAGTTCAGGCCAGATCAGAGTGGCACTGAAGCCCAACCCGGCCTTTGTTCCTAAGGTGGTTGGCTTCTGTGTGCCCATTATTTTGGCTGTGCTTTCCTTGCCTCCTTTTTTTTCATCTGAAGAACAAAGGTTGCACATGCTGTGTCCTGTTTGCGCTTTGCATGCTTGCTTGGACAGGACCAAGGGTTTTCAGAAAGGTGACCAGCTTTTCATTTCTTGGGCTGGCAGCAGCAAGCAGTGACTCTCACACTGGAGTGTGGAGGCGATTGCTCTGGGTTATGTATGCCAGGGGGAGTAGGCCCTGGTGGACTTACGAGCTCTAGATAAAGGGGTTTTGATCCAGGATATCTGTGTAGCTGCAAGCTGGACCTCTCCCCTTACTTTCATCTGGTTCAACAGGCTGGACATCTGTTCTCCAAATGTGGCCCAGACGTGTCGAGCTCTGGGTCTCCACATGGACAGGAGACCGGTTGCTGATTGCTGGTGGTTGCTTGAGACAAGCATATCTGGCAATACACAAGTCTCCATATCCCATAGGGAGACATCAAAACAAATGCTAAGAATGAGAACTTCTGGTTACTTGGGTAACCTCCGTTCTCAGAGTAGCAAGAGTGAGATGTCTCACCAGACAACCCTTCTTGCTGGGGCAAAGCAAGAAAAGGTGCTTATTTTGAATAATGACTGTGTCATAGCACAAGCTATTTAAGGACAGGTGGATCTGCCTGATGCGATCACAATCAAGATTGGTGTAATGAGATAAATGCTTCTGAGGAATACACAGGGAGGTGCATCCCATATTAAGACATCTCACTCATACTACCCTGAGAACAGAGGTTACCCAAGTAACCAGAAGTTACAATTAGTTTCTGAGCATCAGTGATTCACCCAATTTGCCATGATGTCACTTACCCTGTCTTCCTGGTTGCCTCCTCCAATCTGACATACTGTTTAAACAATTGGGCTTGAACTTCTTTTTATATTGTTACAACATTTCTTGACTGCTTTTTCCGCATTTAGATGGACTGCAAATTTTAACTGTCCATGCCACTTATCCATTTTATGCCAAGAACAGAAAGGCAGCATTTACCTTTTCCTGAATCTCCTGCTTCTCCTTGAGGGCCTCCTCCAGCTGGGCTTGTAGGTCACTGATCTGAGCCAGGTTCTGGGCTGACTGAAACCACAAAGATACAGAAAACAAATCATGAAGCAAATCTAGGTGAGCTGATGTTAAACCTAACATTCTCTTTTTCTGTCTGATGGAAGACTGAATAAAAATTTCCAAAAGTGCGTTTTACAACACAGATTAAACACACACACACACACACACATACACAATTCTAAAAAACTGGATCATCGCTGAACTCCTGGACAGTCTGAAGTACAATGTGGTGGCATCAGATGGACTGAAACATAATGTCCTAGGTGTGTTCTATTAGATTTAGGTCAGGCGAGTGTGGGGGTCAGTCAATTCCTTCATCCTGCAGGAACTGCTTGCATACACTTGCCACATGAAGCTGGGCATTGTGGTGGACCAGGAGGAACCCAGGACCCACTGCACCACTGCAGGGTCTGACAGTGGGTCCAAGGATTTCATCCTGATACCTAATGGCAGTCAGGGTGCTGTTGCCTAGCCTTTAGAGGTATGTGCATCTCTCCATGGATATGCCTGCCCACACCATTATTTTTATATATATATATATATATATATATATATATATATATATACACATATACATATATACATATATACATATACACACACACACACACATACATACATACATACATACATACATACATACATATATATATATACACACATACACACACAAACACCCACATGCATGTGTGTATTTAGTTAATGAATATCAGTCAATAGCGTTTCAATACGGCCTGTGTGAAATATCGGAGATGAGTGCTTTTCTTCACCATAGATGAAAGACTCTAGTAGAGAGAGCCCCTCTGGGAATTCAGAGGCTTCAATTTAGACAGGAAGGATGGATTCAATTGGAGCTAGTGGAGGCAGATCACTCATCATTCCATCAGCAGTGCAAGAAGTGCTTTTGCTCCACTTTCAATTCCACTTGCTGCTCATCTGCACATACAGCTAGATAAATACTAATGAGGGCCCCTCAGAGCTCAACAAACACCACAGCTTTGCAGAAATAACTTTGTTGGCAGGAAAGGAAGGAACTGTCAAAAACATATATGTAAAGCTGTATCTAGGGATTTTGTATTTTACATCCACTTTGGAATTCTTTTTGAAATAATATGGCGCTGGACACGAAATGACATTCTAGCTGACTGACCAGTATCTTTACATAAGACACCACAAAGGATACACCTTTTCTAAATTCAGACAAACCCTTAAATTTCCTTAAAAGACAAGCGTACTTCATGATGTGAGAATGTAACATTTAATCATTCAATTTAAATAAATCAGCTCAATAAAAAATTGTCAATGACAGCGCTTCATAATTTGGTCTAGTTTTATACATTTATAAGCCAATGTGTGTTCATTCTTCTCTCTGCCTCCTAACACGCCTTCCCCCTGTCCTCCTCCTTTGTCTTCAGCTAACAGTAGCATAGTTTCCACCGGCACCGGAGGCAGTCATTGGTAACCCAGGCCGCAACCAATCTGGCATGGAATTCGTATTCTGAATCCCCATATTTGATCTGACAAAGATTTTACACCAGATGCCCTTCCTGCCACAATCTTCCCCATTTATCCATGCTTGGGGAGGGCCCTAGGAGTACTGTGAGATGGACCTTCACAGACATACATACTGAGCCAGGCTTTTTAAAAGCAGGCAATTCAGAGTCATATCACTGGTTTCCTTATTATGATGACATCATTTGGGAACTCCCCCACAACAACCAGGCTACACCATGCGTGTGGCAATGTTGACACATCCGCAATTTTTTGCCAGTACAATCCATCTGTTGTACTGTGTGATGAATGATTCTGTTTTCTTGTTGACATAGAACATTAGTTAGTGGATGAATCAATACTGTGCTGGCCATGACTCATCCTCAATCTGAGCACAGTTTTACTGTTTTACGAGCTTTTCACAAAATCGTATTCTGAAATGATGAAGATTGTTGAGACTATTGAATGTTTATGTCTGAAATCTTAAAAATGTTATTCTTTTACCATCTATGTATTTTGCTGCTTTATTAAGAAAACTTGATGCATTTTTTCGTGTTTCTTTATACTTAACATGCCCAAAGTACATAGACAGTGACACACAGCAGCAGCTACAGCCCTTAAACAAAGAACTCCCGAAATTTTACTTTGTAGAATTCAGAGTTGTAAAATGCAAAAGCATAATGAGATCAAAAGAGTGAGACTTTAAGAAGCAGCAGAAGTATTAATAGCAAGCTAACACTTTACAGTCAATAAGTTTTGCAATGTTCAGAGCACATTTATATCCTCCCTGCAGTCTAGGCCTCGTTCAGAATATCAGCTAAAATCAATTTCTTTTTAGCATTTCCTGATTGTTCCCAGCATAAGCTCAGAGTCTGGGAAAGAAACAACAAAATGGAACTGCAACTGGAGGTGGTTTGTAATGTGGGTTTGCACACTTAACTTTGTTCAGTTACTTTTTCCAGTGTACAATGTGATAGATGACTTTTCAATGAAGACCTAAAAAGTACTACTGTCTGTGGGCTATTTGTTTAGCCAGACTAAGGTCTATAATTGTGATTTAGATGAAAATCAGACAACATTTTCAGGAGTAAATGGTTTTCTTATTTTTTTCTCGTTAATACATATCAAACAGAAGAGAAATCACACCTGGGCCACAGCAGCTTTGTGTTTCTTCATCAGTTCGTTGAGGTCCTCCTGGTCCTCCTCCATCCTTGACTGCAGGTCGTTCTTCTCCCTCTGCAGGCGACTCAGCTGCTCCTCCAGCTGAGGTAAAGAGCACAAAACATTGAACAGATAAGAAAAGAATGCAAAAATGTGCAGACTGCAACAGATGACAAAGCACTTGAGTGTAAAATCACAGCTAATATAAGTGCATGTACCGGACTAAAAAGAAAACAGAGCAGCTCATTTTTAAGCTTCACAAGTGAAGGAAATAAGACGGTTAATTACCAAAAAAGAATCCAGAATCGAGTGTGTGAGGACTGTCGGCAGTCCTGGCCATGCATATGTTTTAAGCACTTTCTGTGCACTCTCAACTGTTGCCCCTAAAAATCAGTTCACTTTTGTGGAGGATACAGTTTGCTTTCTGTCAGCTCTTACTGGATCAGGATTTTTACAACATATATAAATAAACTACTGTAAAAACATGCAAGTAAATATTTGCACCCTGGAGCTGCAATTTGACTTTGCGCCACTCTACAGATTGATGTTTTTCCTATGAGGCGAGCCCTTATTAGCTCCTTCACAGGCCACTCTGATCGTGGGATTCACAAGGGGTTACTTAAGGTCTCAGACGTAACCAAGATATCCAATTAGAGGCCAAAAGTTATCAGCCTTTTACCTTTAGCTGACAGGAGGGACTGTGCTACAATAATCCTATTTCTGTAATGACCGGGATAATATGCAAAATATGGGGGGAGGTTTGTTGGTGCAGGGCAATGGATTAATAAATGATGACTAATGTGACTATGTGAAAAGGTTAACAAATCAATTTGCAGAGTAGATAAGATGAGCCAGTAACCAACACAGCTTATTGATAAACAGTTCAATGGGGATATACAGTACAACGATCCCAAACTGCTTCAAAATATAGATTTAGATCATTAGGGTAAGATTTCTTTTATTCCTTTTTTATTCATCCTACATTTTCATCAAAACCACCACCTGCTTAGACACACCAAGGTGCACTTAATGTACTAAAAATGGAATCTGGGGCAAATTCATTTACATATCACACTTTACTTTTTTAAATCCACTGTTGAGTGCTTTTATCAGTGCTGAGTACTGATAAAAGCTCTGAATGCAGCTCCGGCTCTGCAGTGTGTGGAAAACATTGTGACGGACACTTGGAAAAAAGCGTGAGTACCCAGCATCAAACTGTCATTTAACACATTTAACAATAGGCTGTCAGTGCAATCTCAACCCAATTACATGGCTGGCTCTTTGTGTTTTACTCTTATGTTCCCTCTCAGATTGCCACAGCTCTCTGTGGAAAAAATAAAGCTGCTGAAAACATGTGTGACAATTTTCTCAAAACACTGCAATTATGATGGGACAGTTGTGCAAACGGCAGCCTGTCTAAAAGAAATGTTATTTGCATGATTTTATCTCTGTTGAATTGCAGTGTATGATGTGGTTGGGGCTCCATCAAAAAGTCCTCCATTTATGCAATTACAATTTCTGTCATCAGTTCTCAGGCTTCTATGTTCCCAGCAGGCTGGGTGTGCATGCAGAGGTCATTCTCAAAGACTCCATTTCAAAACAAATAGCTGTTATACAGGTACAACTCAAAAAATTAGAATATCATGAAAAAGTTAAAAAAAATTTGTCACTCATTTTAGAAAGCAAAACCCATATATTATATAGATTCATTACTCATAGAGGGAAATATTTATAATACTTCACAATGAACAAGCGAAAACAGGTTTCTGAAGCATTCTGACTAATATTCCATTCATAATTTATAACCTCTGTATCACACTTCTATCAATGGTCCTTGTGATGCCTCTACAACTTGGAGGGTGTTCATTAAATCAGTGCATGTCAGAGGAACAACCAGTAACAAATTCAAGAGAACTGTAGACCTGCCAAGACAGGACTGCATCAAGCACAGGCCTATGGAAGGATATAAGAAAATTTCTACAGCACCGAAAGTGCAAAATTCTGAAAAGGAAGACAACCAACAATCATTGGGCTACAATGAGCTCAAAAGTCTGAGAGACAGTTAACCGAGAACAGAATGGCCACTACGACTCCAATATGAAAATACACCACCACAAAAAAATACTGGTGCAACACCTCAACGATCTGACCTTTAGGGTTAAGCGGCTAGAAGCAAGCCATTACTCACTAAAAGGCTAATGACAGCCCCATAAAAGTTTGCTGAATGACACCTGAGTGCCTCTCAGACCATGGCAACCAAAATCCTCTGCTGAGATGAAACCAGATTCATCTATTTAGCTACAATTTCCAATAACTAGTGTAGAAAACCACAAAATAGCAGGAACTGTAAGACATGTCAGAACAGAGGGAAGCAGAACACTACAGAACAATCCTAGATGAAAATCTTTTCTAGGTGCTCAGGACCTTAGCCTAGGAAGGAGGACTGCATTTCAACAAGACAACAACCCAAAAGCATATGGCAGAGAAAACGCACTTCTGTCAAAGTCCTAGAGTTGCCAGTAATAGGAACTGAACCAAACAGAGCATCTGAAGATATTCCAAAGGCACCACGATGAGACTTACTGGCTATAGCTGAATATAGCGTGCTGCTAGGCTTAAATATTACATATTCTAACAATATATATAATAGAATTATAATTTATTACATAGAGTTCACTTAGCATTATATCACATGCACAGCCATCAAGTGTAGATCTGAGAGGCTTATACAGCTTTCTCATCACATGTCCCTATTAAGCCACTTTAATCAGTCAACATATCTTCTCTCTTCATTTTTCCAGTCTTCTGTTCAGTCACATGTTTTTTCTCCCCCTAAACCAGAACTTTCCCCAAGCACCCCGAGTGTGTAAATGTGAAAATATCAGCTTGGTGTTTTAGAGTGTACAGGGTAAACTGACCTCTTGACCCGGGGCTGTGCGAGTTAAGCGGACTCCATTCTTCCCATCTAACTTTCACTGTGATGGCTCATATAGCAGAATGAGCAACAGAGCTCTTCATTAACCTGTATTCATGCCGATTTTATCAGATGACACAGTAATTATGAATAATGAGATGTATAAGCATCACCTAGTGAATAATATGTTGATTCACTAGGTGCACTAGTGAATCAATTCCACTTAAAATGGTCTGTCATGACATCTGTCATATTGAAACTAGAATGTCCAGAAGATGGACTGAAAAATGACGCATCTTACTTCACCCCAATGGGTCATAACAATCAATTTTAGGAGTCACACTAATCTGGATAAAGATCTTAGAACTGACTCAGCTGATACAGAAATTATATTGACACTGAATGTGCATTTTACCTTGACCTTTGACATTTCTTTTACCTATCATAGTGATTAACCTTAAACATTGGCGAGGATCCAGCAGCTCAGTCTGCTCCTATGGGGTTAATGATATGTTCATTGGTGACCCCCCCTGTGACCTTGACCTTTAACCTCTTCAGCTCAAAAATGTAATCTATTCTTCTATCAAACATAGTGATCAGCCCTACATGCATGGGGAAGGATCAAGAAGCCCAATGAGCACCCTGGTGGTAATGAAATTATCATGGACCAGCCCTGTGACCTTGACCTTTGACCTCATGATATTGAAAATGATTTGAATTCTTCTACCCATCTACCCGTCACACCATGACGATTTAGCAAGCTTATGCTGACGCGTCCAAATTCCTCTAAAACACTGGCATACGCAGAACAGTGATGTTAAATGGACGTATACACAACATATTGCTAACATATATAGAATGTAATAATTCAATTCAATTCAATTCAGTTTTATTTATATAGCGCCAATTCACAACAAAAGTCGCCTCGAGGCGCTTCACACTGTACAGTAAAGATAAAACAGTGTTAAAAGGAAA
>VUQH01082762.1:0-16469 GCA_015106775.1 Etroplus canarensis
TAGGAACCTTGAGTGCTGCAGAAATTCTTTTGTAACCTTGGCCAGATCTGTGCCTTGCCACAATTCTGTCTCTGAACTCCTCGGGCAATTCCTTCGACCTCATGATTCTCATTTGCTCTGACATGCACTGTGGGCTGTAAGGTCTTATATAGACAGGTGTGTGCCTTTCCTAATCAAGTCCAATCAGTTTAATTAAACACAGCTGGACTCCAATGAAGGAGCAGAACCATCTCAAGGAGGATCAGAAGAAATGGACAGCATGTACGTTAAATATGAGTGTCACTGCAAAGGGTCTGAATACTTATGACCATGTGATATTTCAGTTTTTCTTATTTAATAAAATTGGGAAAAATTTCTACATTTCTGGGTTTTTTTTTGTCAAGATGGGGTGCTGAGTGTACATTAATGAGAAATAAAATGAACTTTTTTGATTTTGGCAAATGGCTGCAATGACACAAAGAGTGAAAAATTTAAAGGGGTCTGAATACTTTCCGTACCCACTGTAAATAAAATTGAATTGAATGGTGAAAACTTTGTCTAAAGAAGTAGGTAACAAGTGAACTGTAAAAAAAACTTCTTTTTTCAGTTTGCATGTTTTTTCTGTGCTTGCACGAGTACTCCAGCTTCCTCACGTAGTCCAGACACATGATTGTTATTTTATTTGACAATTCTAAATTGCCCATAAGTGTGATTGTGACTATTAATGGTTGTCTGTCTATATGTGTTAGCCATATGAGGTATTCTAGGTATAGTAATCAATAATACTTGAAGAAATATAACTGTGTTTGAACGGACAGCCTTCGTGTTAATATGATGGCTCTGTCTTCAGCTGCTTACTGGTAGCGGTGCAGGAACTTTTCTTTCCCAATGTTGGTTACTGTCTTGCCACACAGTAAATGAACTTCTCGGCTACATGCCTGTGCTGTCATAGCTACACAAAGAAATGGCAAGCCCATTAACCTATGAGGAGTTATAGTGTGTCTAATAAAGAATATAGGAGTTTGAAATGATGTAGTCGAAGTATTTCCTGTTTACTGTTTTCCCTTTCTTTCCTGTAGGGCCAGTATGCCTCAGTGTCGCTGAATGGATACTTACTGTGGAAGAATGCTGTGGTACTGACACCAATGAATGGTTGGGCTGCCATAGGAACACACTCGTTTGAACTGGCCCAGTTTGATAACTTTGCTCTGGTGGCAGAGTAATTATCTTACTTTGAAATCATGAGTTACACCAATGGTTCTCTAACATTTTTGGCATTGTCCACTTCAGAAGCTGAAGAAAGTTTGAGCCAGCACACACAAAAATGCACATCCCACACCCCAGAATTTTATCAATCACTTATAATAAAAAAAGGATTCATTTTGTATTTTGCTCAAATAAAGGTGCATATTATCAGCACAATAGCATCAGTAAACGTTAACTTGTTTGTTTTTCATATAAAAACCATATCTATTCACCCTGGTTTCATTTAAGATTTTTCACATGGTTTTCCATGCCCCACCAGGGGGACCAGTGCCACAGTTTGAGAACCACTGATTTTAAACTATGCGGTGAATGTTCTGATTAATTTATGGACTTGATTATTACTTCACAGTAGATATTCTTACGTGCACATTAAATGGGCAGAGTTTAGGATTTTGTGAGCTCTAATGGAAGAAGGGAAATTTGGTATGCCGTTGGCATGTAATCACCTGTAACTATGCATTGTTATGTTTTTGTTTGCTTAGAATGTACCTGTTATAAGGAGTGGTTTCTCAAAAAAAGCCTGCCATCTTTCTGCAATAGCCCAGAGTAGAGAAAGCTAACACTGGCTCTACAGGGGAACTTGGCCAAGATTGCAAGACTGGGTGGAAACTTGTAACTAAAAGTGTTTTAATAGTCTGCGCACAACAGGACCCCAAATCCTAACCTTGACTAGCACACATGCACAGCATGTTGTAGTAGGTGTGGTTTGTGTCTTGACGTTATCAGGTGGGCATGTCTTGGTTTTTGGCATTTATTGTCATAGGAGTGACTTTGTTGGTGCAATCTGCAACTTTACCACTAGGTGCCACTAAATCCTACACACTTGTATATAAACGTTGAGTGTGGCCTCCAGGCCTGAAGAGTAAAGCCAAGACCAAAGTGCCTTAAACCTTTGTTCTTGTGCCTCGCAGGGGGAGAGTTCGATGGTTTGGAAATCCTTGGAAAAATTAGCTGACTGTTCTATGGCCTTAGTAAATATTTTCTTGTTAAGATCATAGGCTCATGGAGTTGTTTCAAGTCTTATTAAATTTGAATATGTCTATTTTGTAAATTATCTTTCCATTTGAATAAA
This sequence comes from Etroplus canarensis, assembly GCA_015106775.1. Lineage (NCBI taxonomy): Eukaryota > Metazoa > Chordata > Actinopteri > Cichliformes > Cichlidae > Etroplus > Etroplus canarensis. Next base: position 2,318 of record VUQH01082762.1, read on the forward strand.
AAAGGAATCAAGAAGGGTATGCCTCGGGGCATGGTGAGCATGTGATCGGTAAGTGAATATTCCTCAGGTTTTTTTAGTCTGATCACCATGTATATTTCAAAACAGAAAGATGACGATGGCTGAAATGCTTAGCTCCAGGTTTTACACAATTAATGTCTGACATTGTGGTAGTGTCCCCGTAGTGTAGTGGTTTACGCATTTACCTTACAAGCGAAAGGTCCCTGGTTCAACTATGGGCGGGGACTCAAGACCCTCTCCCCAAGGAGGGTTGCTTAAGGAAGGGCATCCAGCGTAAAACCTCTGCCAAATTACCAATTCAGGTTGATGTGTTGTGGCAACGCTTTGGGAAAATACAAGGGAATGGCTGACATCATGGTGGCTAACTCCGTGTTACGGTGTATGGTGGCATAATGTTATGTAACACCGTGTACTTTTTCAATGCAACTGAAGATTGTTTTTGATATGATTTTTAAAAAAATGATTTTGCATTGTGGCTTTGTCTTGTTTTAGTGGCTTTTCAGCCATATAAATTTAGGTGTTCAATGTATTGAGTAAATTAATGAAATAAATAAATATTAACAATCATAATTCTGTGCTATTTATCCAGGGCCTGTTCAAAAAAGGTTTGCCAAACCATGATACTCCAATAATGTCAGGTAAAACAGTGTTTATTTATTACTAGGTCTGTCAAAATTAATGTTAATCAAGATTAATTTGCATTATTACTTTGATTAAAAATGTTAACACAATGTATGTGCAGTGCACAATGACACAAAATCACACAATTCAATGCAGATTGGTGCTCCAATGCTATCTGGTGGCAGAACCAACTCAATCAATATGGATCATTATTGGCCCTCTCGATGGGAAAGTACAAAAACAAACCAAGACTGAACAACTACCAGACATAAAGTAGTTTGCACACGCTGCAGGAAGGAGGTTTTGTTTCAGCAAAGAACTTCTAGTTTAAAGTACCACAGAGATTATCAGTTGCAGATAAAATTGTACATAAGAAGCGGTCAGCTCTACTCCAATAATATAAACTAGTTAGTCTGTCTCAGCAGCTGATTAAAAGATGAGTAAGAGGACCACATTAATATGGATATTTGTTTGATTAAGAAATTACTGTATATGGTTGCATAATTGAAATGAATTAAACATACCACCCAAACTATATTCACTAACAAGTTTTGTTTTTTTTTTGTTTTTTTTAAAAATAAGGGACAGTTGTGACTTTCCTTTTTAATGAAGGGCATTCGTGAGCAGGCCCAAACGGAATCTGTGGATTTTTCATAGTTTTCTGCAGTGTGTTTTGTGCTTGTTGCATTACCAACAGTTGGTAGAAAAATGTCCTGGGCAAATATGTTGATTTATTTAATAAATAAATCATCCAAAATTTTCTCAACATTACAACATGCTGAAATATCATGTTACTCAAGCTATTGAGTAAGCTAATATTTTTATTTTTTAAACCCAGAGTCATCATAATATAGACAATTATAACTGGAGCTCTTGACAAGAATACACAAGAATAAAGAGTACTGTGAGTACACACAAGACATTGTTCACATTAAAGCGAATACACACAAACCTGCAGATTACTAATAAGGCCCACCAATAATGAATGTAATCTGGGTTTTAACAAGAGACATGTAAGGATCCTGCCTATGCTGTTGTAGGTGAAACTATGTTTTTAATAAACTCAAGATTCCAAAGTATCAGCCTTTTAAAGTAAGAGCTTGGCACAGGACATAGTTGTAAATTCTCCACACAAGAACTGGAAATGAATAAATCACAGTAAAATGGCACAATGATAAATAATATATTATTATAATAAATAATACAATGGATAACCCAAATGGATCTTTGACATCTAATGGAAAACTGGTCAAGTCAGTCAATCATTTGGACTTTCCCTAGCTTTCCCTGCTGGATCCTAACTCAAATTTTATATGCTTAATTATCATGATGGGTAGAAAAATTGATACCATTTAAAGTCTGTGCATCCACTCACCTATCCTTAACAAAATTTCGAAGACAGGAGATGACTGTCAGATCTTTTCCAAACTTTGTATGGTTTATACCTATGATGGGTGGAACATCTGATTATATTTGATTGTGAGGTCAAAGGTCGAAGTCACACTGGGTTAAATTTAAGGCAGATTTTTTTTTTAAACAAACTCGTGGAAGAAATGTGAGCCTGCTGCCACATCCACATAAAAGAATGATTCCAAGTATATTTCTTACAGTGAGGAATACTGCCAGTGGTACTGGATTGGTACTCAGTGCCCAAAGCAAAAGCACTGATCTTGTACTGAAACTGGAAAAAGCTAGACTGGTGGGTCTTGAAAGCTTATCGATCCGGGAAATATTCAGGCGTGTATCTTAATGTAGTACACAGCACTGCACAAGAACCAGATATGTCTGCCCATTGTTTACTGTAATTATTTTTGGTAGAATTTGTTTGATTTTTTGTGGATCTCCTAGTCCCTGGTTCTTGGTCCCCTCTGCGCCACATTTTAAAGATCCTGGAATTTTGTTTAGAACTTAGTGTGTGGGTTTTTTAAAGGAAAAAACACATTTGATTTTTTCCATTTGCCCCTGAAGTTATTTATGTGCTCCTACATTTTTTCACTTTGGAGAACATGTGCTCTTTGGAAAAAATATCAATCCCTGTTATATGCCAGCTAAAGTCATGCTCTCTGTCAATGCAAACACACAATGCAAACACACATTACTGGAAGGGAACCATGTCAGAAACATGAACACTGACATTAACTTTAGAAGTTAAAAAATGTCATAGAAATGGATTCCACCACTGCTGCAATACCGTTCATCATCTTTAGCTTTGATATGTATGATAAGCTCTGTAACTGTGAAGTTTCTGACTCTATTTGGCACAGTTGTGATGTCATATTAACAAATATTTGTCCAGAGGACCGGTGCTTACATAGCTCTTTTCTAATCTAACTGAGTACTCAAAGCGCTTTTCTAATCTAACTGAGTACTCAAAGCACTTTTTACTACAACATTCATTCAGCCAATAACACACGTTCATACGGTCCTTTATTTTATGCTTTTAAGCGCATTTAACTATCATGCACATATTCACAGTCCAATGGACGCATTGGGAGCGATTTGGGGTTCAGTGTCATGCCCAAGGACACTTCGGCATGCAGACTGGTGGGATTGAACTGCCAACCCTCCAGTTGGAAGACAACCTTCTATACCTCCTGAGCCACAGTCTCCCCCCAAAGATATGTAAATAATTAAAAATTTATGCCAAAGAGCATGAATGAATCTACCTTGGTAGTAGTTTATGAAACAGCAGGGGGTGTCTCCAGGACCACCAGAAATAGTTCCGTGGTTTAGTATTTAGGAGAGGAAAGTACTGCAACTTCTGTGGTTGCTGGGATGCAAAAGTTGTGATGATTTTTAAGAACTGATCTTAGTTATGGATGGTGATGCTTTTTGTGTTGCCCTGTCTGCTGCTAGGCTGAACTGTTACATGACATGTTTCAGATCTGTCATCATCTGTGGCAGCATAAGAGATATTTCTCTTTCTTATGGCATCTGTAATTACAAAGACATAGTTTATACAGCATTTTATGATCCTTCATTGAAGCAACTGTTTTTTATGTTTTAAAAGAATACTTATAGCTTTTAAAGTAATGTCTGCTGAAATATAAAGGAGATCCACATTTGGAAAATGTGTTTGCCAAGGGTTGGATTTAGTCAATTTCTCATGTAATAATGGTGACACTAGCGCTACAGCCACAAACTGATTAGCTTAGCTTAGTAAATAAACTTTAACTATAAACCTCACTAATCAAGATAATTTTTATTTGGTTAAAAACCAGAATACCAGCTACTGTTCCCAGAGACAGCAGAAAATGTCCTTTTTACAATTTTTACAATTTGATGAAGAAGAAATACTTGTAATTTTCCTATATAGGGTTTATTAAATTCATATAAACATTCTTATGTTGTTTACACACTATACATGCAGGAGGTCAGTGAACAAAAGCTGCTTATCACAGGCACCATAGGGGTTCAGTGCTTTGTTCAAGGGCATCTTGGCTGTGCTTGGGGGGAGTAGCTGACACCCCCCCCCAGCCCATCTCCAGGGGTCAAGAACAGGGCCTCAGATAAGTGGGTCTTGGGTTGGCCTCCAGGTGGGTCTTGAACCAGTGGCCCTCAGCAACCCACTGGTGTCACACTGAGTCTCCCAATGGACTGAGCGACTGCTGCTCAGGAAGGTAGATATGTTGTGGAAAGGAAGAAAAGCCAGGACCATTGGAGGTGGATTCAAACTGTTCTACCATGGTATAGATAGGAAGAGAAATGGAATAGGGGCAATCTTTTAGGAAGAGTATGTGAAGAGTGTTCTGGAATTGAAGAGAGTGTAAGGAAAAGGAAGAGTTGGCAATGAAAAAGTGGAATAAACGAGGGAGATGAAGAAAGCAGACAGGAGTACTGGGGGTAGCCCTGCTGTTGCCTCAGCCAAAATTGGTTTAAAAAGAAATAAAATTAAAAATTCATAAATAATCAGGGATATTATGGAATCAACTTTGCTGCTGGTTATGTAGTGAATCATCAAATTTAAATAAAAAAAGAGAAAAACAAGAAAAGCTGAACATAGCTTCCAGCCTCACATTCCGTCAGGTAGGGTCAGACCAGCATTCCTGGAGAAATGGGGACTTTTCTGGGATATACTTTTAGTGACCACAGGGAGCTAGTTGTTATGTGGCCTCAGAGTGTTTGGCGTGCACCCGAGGTACAGAAACCTTACTGTACATCTAAAAACTGAGCTGTCTGATGAAGGTGATGGCGAGGAAGGAGGAGCAGTCTGTTCTCATCCAAGCACAGAGGCCGACACATTTTTGCTGTAAGTGCAGAGGTATTATGTGTGCGGGAGACTCCCACACAAATTTCCCTTATGGGGACAAAAAAGTAAAAGTCTAATTTGATTGGCTGAAACTTTAACTTTTTAACGTTCAAGTGGAGTCCTGCGACCCAATGAGAGCACGAGGCGTCTCCATGACGACGAGATACTAAGAGTACCACAAACAACTAACAGTGCTGTTGGCAGGTAACATGGCGGAGCGGGACACGGAGAGAGTCAAGCCAAAGACAGTTTTTATTAACAACGTGGACACATATGCATCCAGAAACATCGCCAAGGTAAATATTTTGTAGTTTTTACTTTCTGTTTCGTTTGATCAGCTGATAGTGGTCCTTATAACGTTAAACCACTAATAAAAGATCCAGAAACACCTTTCTTGTTGTCAGTGAATGGTAGGTCTACAGTGGTCTGATTAAGTTGTCAGAGTAGGAGAAGCAGAATTTAAAAAAATGTCTCTGTGTCCTGAGCTTAGTCCATAATTTCCCTCTCCTGACATAAAACAGTTCACACCAGAGACAGAGAAAACACAGATCTGTGGAGAAGCTTGTGAGGGACCTCACAGTTCGGAGTTGGTGTTTTTAAAACAGTTTCTGAGAGCTGTGCAGAGCCACGTTTGAGAGACATTAGACTGTCAGTTCAACATAAGCTCAACACTACTGAAACCTGAACTGCATCGTAAGTGAAACAGGTGTCCTTAAGAGTGAGTTGGTGAACTGGTAGTAATTTGGAGTAGATAATTCTAAAAGGTGGATTACTTACTCAGACAATAGGTTGAGTATGACTAAGAGACCACCTTGAAGATGAAGTTATAAACATTTCGACCTGTCTCAGACAAGTTAAGCCATCAGTGTCCCTACTTGTCTGTGTTTATGTGGACAAACTCAGATTTTTTTTTTTGAGTTAGTCATTCAAGTCCAGTTCAGATCATTCATACAGGAGTTTAAAGGTAAATCATCAATCTGGATACATCTGTAAAAAAAGACAAATGACACTTAAAAATAATAGCATAGACTCTTTTAATAGATAATGGAATTCATTTATCAGTAACACTGGTCTTTCTGTGTAATATAAACAGAAAGATGGCTGCCAGTGACATAAGTGCCCCCCCCCACCTTCTTAGTATTTAATTGAACTCCTAACCTGTCAGTGCTCAGCCATATTATATTGAATGACACTTTAAAACTATGACTGGTAACCCCCTTTTATAGTTTTAAAATATACATAAATATAGTTTTTAGTTTTTTAGATTTTAATCAGCTTTAGTACAACTTTTATACCTTTAGTTTTTGTCTGGCAGTAACAACAGTCATATTGAATTACTCCAGAAACTGCATAGTCAGTTAACAGTAGTAATGTTGCTTGCAGTTCCTACATGAAGGTGTTGTTGGAGCCAGTGTTAATGCAGATCCTGATGCTGAGGCAGAGGGCGTGTCAAACCACAGAGGTACCTTCCAGATGGTGGGAACTATTTCAAGTCTATCCGATGAAGACAGGCCTTGTGTGCTAGAGCACTATTTTGTGAGTAATTCATCAGAAGCTGTTCAGTAATGTTGTATACTGTGAATAACCATTAACAAACTAATTATGTTGTTTTGTTTTGTTTTTTTGCCAAGCATCCAGACAGAGGCAAACTTCTTTCCAAACTGATGGACTGTGATGTTGTTATTTACAATGTTACCCAGCATGCTGATCAGGTAGAAGAAGCTCTCTGGGCTGCTTCAAGTAAGTCTGTTAAGGTTCCCTAAGAGCAATGGTTGAATGATAACCAAGTACAAATACAAGGTATTTATATGAATTTTGCCTCCACTAAATCGCAGAGGGAATACTGTACTTACTTCTTCACTTTTGTCTGGGCGCATCAGCTACTTTGCTACTTTACAGATTAGGATTTTTAAAGCAACTATGCGAGAACTTACTGTATAAGTAAGTTCTCATATTTGGTGTACTTTAAACTGTTGGTGTTAATATATTTTCAGATAACATGGCGATGTTTTCATCCATATTTATTGGTTGATGTTCGAGTTATGAAAAGCTCATTTTGAAATAGCTAACTTACTATTTATATTGGTTTTCTAGGTTGTGTGACAAATGAGTAATTTAATTAACATACTCTGCCCACAATTTCATATCTGGTCAGTGTCCAGTGTAACATTTTTACTCAGAGTTTTACTGGCTCTTTGTACAATTTCACTAGTCAAAAAATGCAAAATACAAAGAAAACATTTTTTATTTTTGTACTTTTAAATATTAATGTAATTAAATGTCATAGTGGTATTGCAGTAACTTATCTAATTGCAAAGATAGTAGCAAAGTAAGCTAATGGTTTATCTGCATAAACACAGCTTTTATCTCAACTTTTATATGATTATATCAGGTAAAATGCATCAATTTTTGGCTAATCTCTTGGGACACCCAGAAAAAACCTGTGTATGACATTTATCTGTGTTCTTATGCTTAATGAGAACTGTTGTAAATATTTTGTCATGAGTTGATGTTATAAAATATAATTGTTGAGGGTCTATAGATTTTGAAACATTAACTGTCCCACATTTTTTGAGAAGGACAGTGTTCATGTGGCTGAACAGCAAAATTGAGCCACTGTTAAGTGCAACACAAATAATGTAAACTGCATTTAAATTGCATTAAAACAGAAATTTTGTGAAAAATCCTCCAACACAAAGGTTGGTGGTTCGATCCCTGACTTCTCCAGTCTACATGCCAAAGTGTCCTTGGGCAAGAGACTGAACCCCAAATTGCTCCCAATGCATCCATCGGACTGTGAATGTGTGCATGATAGTTAAAAGGCATAGAAGAAAGTGTGTGTGAATGGGTGTGAGTGCTCTGTTAAAGTAAAAAAGTGCTCAATAAGTACCAGTCCATTTACCATCAAATGACCCCCAACCTCCCTTAGTTATGCTACTATAGGTTTAGGCTGCCGACAGACTTCCCAGAATGTACTGTGCATTTTTTTTCACTTCTGATGCATTTTAATGCCACTACTTTATGGCATTAAGTTTTGACTTCTCTCTCCCATAATTTGTGTTTTGTCCTTATATGTTCACTTGTCTCTCTTCTTTCCCCTCACCCTCCACCCAATCACAGCAAATGGCTGCCCTTCCCTGATCCTGCTTCTGTCGGAAGTCTCTTCCTGTTAAAGTGGAGTTCTTTTTTCCAGGTGTCATTTGGTGTGATCATCTAAGGCTCATATGATTGTTGGGGTTCTTTCTCCAGTACAGTTGCCCCCAAATGTTCAAGACATTTCCAGAAATCACTCAAAACTCCAAACACAAACTGAAATCCATCCATACAAATATTACAAAATATTACAAAAATATTTCTGTGCTGCCTTACCTCTCTGAGGCCCCCTCTTGCTCCTCCTCTTCTGTGTTCTTGATGCTCCATCTTCTTTCCTAAATGGAGCACAATGTGCTTAGAGTTTAGCAGTTTGGAGTCATGTTTTTGATACCTGAGCTTCAGGGTTTTTTTTAGAATTGTCTGCATAGTTCCATTTTTTGTACAAAAAATGGAACTATGCAGACAACGGAGAAAAAAATACACTGCTCAAGAAAATTAAAGGGACACTTTTTAATCAGGGTAAAATATCGAGGCAGTTAACTTTCTGGGATTCTGATCTGATCTGTTAAGTAGCAGAATAGGTTGTTAATCAGTTTCAGCTGCTTTGGTGTTAATGAAATCAACAACAGGTGTATTGGAGACAAAGAGACAACTCAATAGTTTTGCATGTGGAAGCTACTGACTTTTTTCCCTCCTTGTCTTTTCTGACTGTTTTTTCCACTAGTTTTGCGTTTGGCTAGGGTTAGTGTCACTACTGGTACAGTACCATGAGGTGATAGGAGCATGGAGGAGATTCCAGGAGACAGAAAAGCATTAAAGTGGCAGAGAGTAATTATTATATGATGGAGTGTTTTGCCCTGTTGCATCATAGCAAGAAGGTTCCTGGTTTGAACCCAATTTCAGACCTTTCTGTGTGGAATTTGTATGTTCTCCCTGTGCCCCTATGGCTTTCCTTAAGTTAGTTTAATTGGTGATTCTAAATTGACCATGGAAGGTGAGGTGAATGAAATACTTAGAAGTATATAGAATACAATGGTATATGATTGTATGGTTAAAATGTGCCGTATAGTCGTTATGATGATAAAAGCACTGTATAAATGTGAGTACATTATAGAATAATTCAAAAAATGAGGCAATGACTTTTTTTGTTTTTCACTGATAGCTCTTCACAATGAAATAGAACATTTTTCTGGACCAAAGGTGTTTATTCTCATCTCTACAGTCATGACCTGGGCCTGCAGCAAACCTGTTGATCCTGTAAGTATATACTGTATAACAAAGAGCTTATTCTGTTTCAAGTGAACATTCTGTGATAAATTCCAACACCAAATTTTTAATTCTTTCACTTTGACTGCAAGACTCTTTTTGTTAAAAAGAAAAATTGTTGTAACTGTGATATTTTAAGATATCTTTGAGGAAATTTGTTTCAAGTATTGTGATAAATGCTCACTTTTTGTCCAAGATCCTTGTTACCTCAAAAATATTTTTGGTCATAACTCAAGAATTCATGCACATAAAAGCTCAGCTTAACTGTTACGAGTTGTACAAAAAATATTCATTCATCATACTTCGTTACACTGTGTGTGTGGGTTTATTGATCAACAACTCTGTCCAATCTGATCTGCACAAAAGCAGGACCTCTTTTTGTTGTCATTGTCCGTGTAACAGGATGCTCCAGAGCTTCCTTTCACTGATGAGATTTTCTGGAGCAGAAGAGCACATCCCAGCTTCAAACAATACATTGACCTGGAGAAGAGGGTGATCAAAATGGGCAAAACTGTAAGATTTTAATTTTAATTCAATTTAATTTTTATATGAGACATGATTGAATGGTATCACACCTTCACATGGTTTTTGCTTTCAGAACCGAAAGCTTTTCTCAACATATGTGGTGGCATCAGGACTGCAGTATGGGATGGGAGAACAGGTCTTCCACTATTTTTTCAAGGTGTTATTTGAAGTCTGCTCTCTGCAATATGTATATGTATAACTGCTTTGGTTAAACGCAATCTCTTCTTAATTTCCCGCTCAGGTTTCTCTGTTTTTTACTACAAATAAAGGCCTGTTGTATAAAATCACTTAGTTCTGAAGTCCATCTTAGAGGACAAGACAGACCATGTCCAATTTATGATAAGCTTTATTGAGTACATTAGTAATGTTGCCACTTGAGTTTTAATTTAGTTTTAGACTATGGACAAAATTATGCTTTCATGTCAGTAATATTTTTTACATTAAAAACTCAGGACCGTTTGTCTTGTTTATATTAGGAAGTTCTTGCTCTAATTTTTGTCACTCTTTAAATGTTTTAAATATTTTTGAAGCCTTTTGTGGCTATAGTACTATTACTGGTATGAGAAAAAGTGAGTCAACCGGTTGCCCCATATTCATGTGACTCATTTCCCCAAAATTTTTAGTTAGTATGACACTAAGAACCACATTAATAATTAACACCTGGTTGATTTAGACCAGAATTAACTTTTAAAGGGAACATATTCTTTTAATTTCCAGCTTCATATTGTTATTCCTGGATTCTTCTAGAATGATTTACAGATCACAATATTCATTATTTATCCTCAGTACATTATCTATTTAAACAAACTGTTTTATCTTTAGAGATTTGAACAGCAGTTGCATGGGGCTCTGTACTCACTGTGTTCCTTTAATGACAATATTAAAGATATCCTACATACAGAAAAAACTGTCTGAAATACAACATTTAGAGCAGTTTAAAGATTGAGCTTACTTGTACATGTACTGATCTCATTATTATAACATTTGGCCGTGTTTAATATGAGGATCTACCATTGGATCAGTATTAACAGTTTGGTTCATAGGTTTTTGAACAATGACCAATTTCTTTGTGATTTTGCCAATCCAAAAACTTATGGACTGACAAAAAATAAGGAAAATCTGAACATTAACACTTTGGCACCATGATTTATAGCTTCCAGCCCTGTAATAGACTTTTAACCTGTCCAGGATATACCCTGCTCACCCTATGAAAGCCTGGAGAGGCTTCAGCCACCCTGTGACCCTGGTTGGCTAGTGGCTGGATGGATGGATGACTTTATAGCTTCCATCTTTTAATGGATTAAGATATTTGGATTCTGAAAACACTGTCAGAATAGAAGAAAATTCCACTGTATTTATTTTCTACCTTACATTTGTGCCTGTGTATAGTGTTTCCATCATTGCATATATGCTTACAGTCATGAGATAATGGAAAAAAAAGATTGACGGGACTGATCAGCTGCGTGTTATTAGTAATAGAATTTATTCAGTTCTCATTATTATATCACACATTAGATAGACAGCAGTGACTACCACAGATATGAATTTACTTCACATGGGTAACTTATTGCAGTAATGTGTATTTTTTAGAAATCATGGCTGGGAGAGGATGAAATACCTGTCTTTGGAGATGGCAAGAACATCATTCCCACAATTCACATCCATGACCTGGCAAGGTTGGGAAAACAGTGTGTTTAAATGTGTTTATTCTAAACAGCTGGAAGTGTGAATTACACTGATGGGATGTTACCAGAACAGCACTACATCTGAACTTATATTTGCTCGACATCACAACTGAATGTAATTTTTTTTTCTTCATAGAACATGAATGTTATTTGGTAAACTTTGCTTCTGTGTTCCAGTGTGGTTTACAATGTGATTGAACATATGCCCAAGCCATATTATTTACTAGCAGTGGACAGTTCTAACAACACCATGGAAGAAATTGTGAAGGTATGTGTAGCAAGTCATTGGGGAATCTTGTCAAAATCACAGACAGTATAAAAAATGGATGTATCTTGGGGGTCTAAAAAATGAAGCTAATGCCGAGGTACTGTAAACCTGCATTAATTTTGATGGCCCGCTGGGGGCAGTACCTGGACTTGCAAAAAAGACTTCCAGTCCTATAGAAGTTTATGGAAAAACTCTCGGACTTCACCTTAGTAAACACTTCTCTAATGAGTTTATGGGTTCACTCACTTCCAGTCATATTGAATAAATTATTGAATCAATTTTGTAAATTTTTCTCATTTTATGTTTCAAAAAGGAGGATTGTCTAGAGTGTGCCATTTCACAGTCAGATCCACCGCACTGTGGTTAGTGGTAACAGCAGCACTCGGCTCAAGCCATCTAATAGAACTTCACAAAAAATGAGTGGTGTCTTGGTGGCTGCATCCATCTTTTATGCTTCTCTGGCCAAAAATTAAAAACAGACCCTGCCAGTAGGGTTCAAAAATTAATGCAATAAAGCCTGTTACCAATACACAATGTCATATAGGGCGTCACGAGAGAAAATGTGGGTATGTATGAGGAATGCATACATACATGCATATGAGGAAGTTACAGAGAAGCATGTGAGTGTGCTGCAGGACATGAATGAGGACAGTGAGACACTGGTGAGGTATGAAGTAGTGAGTGACAGCTTTGTTCAAGTTGGGGATGAGATTACATCAGACATCGGCTTTAGCCCCTTCTCATTTACAGTGGTGATGAACAGGTTGACAGATGAGGTCAACCAGGAGTCTCTGTGGACTATGATGTTTGCAGATGACATTGTGATCTGTAGTGAGAGGAGGGAGGAGGTGGTGGAACAGAGCCTGGAGAGGTGAAGGTGAAGGTATGCACTGGAGAGAAGAGGAATGAAAGTCAGTTGGAGCAAGACAGTAGATGTGTGTTAATGAGAGGGAGGCAGGCAGAACAGTGAAGATGCAAGGAGTAGAGGTAGTGAAGGTGGATGAGTTTAAATACCTGGGATCAACCATCCAAAGACATGGACAGAGCAAAAGAGAGATGAAGAGAGGAGTGCAGGAGGGGTGGAGTGGGAGGAGACGTGTCAGGGTTGTTTTGTGACAGAAGGAGCAGCAGCAAGACTGAATGAGATTTGCAAGATGGTAGCGAGGCCTGCTATGATGTATGGTTTGGAGATGGTGGCACTGACAAAATGACAAGAGGCAAAGCTGGAGGTGGCAGAGTTGAAGATGTTGAGATTTTCAGTGAGACTGACCAGGATGGACAGGATTAGAAATTAACACATCAGAGGGACAGCTATGACTGAGTGGTTTGGAAATAAAGTCAGAGAGGCAAGGTTGAGATGGTTTGGACATGTCCAGAGGAGGGATAGTGGATATTTTGGACAAAGGATGTTGAACATGGAGCTGCCAGGCGGGAGGAAAAGAGGGCATAGAAGAATTTGATACATTTGGAATGATTGGTTTTATTACATTTCTTACACTAACCTGTACTCATATACTGTAAAGTTTGATATCTTTTCATACATCAGATGAGGAAAGAAAGATTGTATTGTTTCCCCTCTAGGAAATTGCCTGTGTACTTGGACCAGGGAAGATCCAAAAAAAGCCATCTGATGAAGCCTTCCTTACAAAAGATTTCAGTGTATGTTGCACCTCTTTATATTGTACTTCTCTCTTTTTTTGTGTGTGAGATGTGTGGCCTCAGTTATTTGCAGCCCCTCCTCATTTTCCTACAATAACAACTTCTTCTTTCGGCTGCTCCTGTTCGGGGTTGCCACAGTGGATCATCTGCCTCCAGTTCACCCCAATGCGTGCACCCTCTTCTGTTATACCAATCCTCTGCATATCCTCCTTCACTTCATCCATGAACCTTCTCTGTGGTCTCCTTCTTTTCCTCCTGCCTGGCAGCTCCCCCTTCAACATCTTTTATCCAGTATATTTACTATCCCTACCCTTGCACACATCCAACATTCCTCTTTGATTTTTCCTCTAAATCGCTGAACCTGAGCTGTCCCTCTGATGTCTTCTTCTTCTTCTTTCGGCTGCTCCCGTTAGGGGTCGCCACAGCAGATCATCTGCCTCCATCTCATCCTATCCCTTGCTTGCTCTTCTTTGCTTTCCAAAGTCATCTTACAGACCACCATCCGATGTTGCCTAGCTACATTTTCCCCTGACACCACCTTGCAGTCTCCTACCTCCTTCAGGTTGCACCTCCTGTAGAAGATATAGTCCACCTGTGTGCACCTTCCTCCACTCTTGTAGGTCGCTCTATGTTCCTCCCTCTTCTTGAAATACATGTTCACTACAGCCATTTCCATCCTTTTTGCAAAATCCACTACCATCTGTCCCTCCACATTCCTCTCCTTAGCACCATACCTACCCAACACCTCCTCATCCCCTCTGTTCCCTT
>VUQH01082765.1:0-18522 GCA_015106775.1 Etroplus canarensis
AAGGATAACAGCAAGAGTGAAAGGGAAGGTTCACAAGACGGTAGTGAGACCCGCTATGATGTATGGTTTAGAGACAGTGGCACTGACAAAAAGACAGGAGGCAGAGCTGGAGGTGGCAGAATTGAAGGTGTTGAGATTCGCGCTGGGAGTGACCAGGATGGACAAGATTAGAAATGAATACATCAGAGGGACAGCTCAGGTTGAAAAGTTCGGAGACAAAGTCAGAGAGGCAAGGCTGAGATGGTTTGGACATGTTCAGAGGAGGGATAGTGGACATACTGGACAAAGGATGTTGAGGATGGAGCTGCCAGGCAGGAGGAGAAAAGGAAGACCACAGAGAAGATTCATGGATGCCGTGAAGGAGGACATGCAGAGGGTTGGTGTGAGGGAAGAGGATGCAAGGGATACGGTGAGTTGTAGGTGGATGATCCGCTGTGGCGACCCCTAACGGGAGCAGCTGAAAAAAGAAGAAGAAGAAGAAGAAGAAGAAGAAGAAGTAGACGAAGAGAGTAATGCCATCTTTAGACTAAAGCATGGTGGTGGTACCATCATGTTTTTCAGTATGATGGGCAGGGGGTAAGTGCTGCTAAAGTACTCCTACTTGAATTAAATGGTAAATAGACTGGTGCTTATATAAGGGTTTTCTACTCTAACTGAGCACTCAAAGCACATTTTACTACAAGCATCATTCACCAATTCACACACACATCTGTACAGCGCCTTATTCTATGCCTTTACATGCATTTAACTATCACGCACACTTTCACACTCTGATGGATTCATCGGAGGCAATTTGGGGTTCGGTGTCTTGCTCAAGGACGCTTTGACTTGTAGACTGGAGAGGCCAGGCATCAAACTAACCTTCCTGTTAGGAAAACAACCAAGTCTACCTCTTGAGCCACAGCCACCCCATAATTGAGTGAGTGAATAAATTTCTAAATGAGAAATTTCATTTTCTGACTTTTAAAAAATGTGCAAAATTGTCTGAAAACATGTTTTGCAAAGTGCCATTTTGGGTTATTTGGTGTAGAGTGATTGAGGGAAAGGCTGATTTTAGTCTGAAGTGATCTGAAAAAGGTATCTTATCATTCTCTTAATATTCTCAAGGTCACCAATAACTTGTTTGGTCTGGATTTGGTTTACAGCTGGCCCAGCAGATTACACCAATGAAAATCTTGTAACTGAAGGCCAGAATTCATTTAAGATACTTGATTTGAAGCATAATATGTTCCACTTTCCGTAATTGTGTTTGTTTAACATTTGGCTAAAATGCAACCTAAACCCAGCTGCACACATACGTAGTTCACTGGAGACCTGATGGACTTTAAGAGGTTAAACCACAAACTCAGTGAGCATAACTGAGCACATGTGTGGTGAAAGTGTCTTAACTGACAGCCAGCGTTGATCTGTGTATCACTTACATTACTCTCACACAGTGTGCCACTGTAGCCCGGCATGCACAGACACTGGAAGTGGTTAAGCCGGTCCAGACAGGTGGCACCGTTGAGACAAGGATTGGATTCGCACTCGTTTATTTCTGTCTCGCACCTGAAACACATCAGCAAGGTTTTAGCACAACGCTGACTGACAGAGCAGCAGCTCACACATGCCCTCCTGACCTTTCCACTTAGATGTGGTTCAGACACACTTTTAAAAGAACAGCAGGTGTGTGTTGAGGAATGTGCAGTGTCTTGCTCTCACCTGGCACCAGTGTATCCCGGCTTGCAGGTGCAGTTGCCTCCAGAGTCGCCTCCAATGCAAACCCCTCCATTAAGACATTTGGTGTTTGCATCACATGCCACAGGACGAGAACGCCACCTATTAGACACACAAACAGGCTTTCTCAGTGTTTCAGCCTCTGAAGATGATGCACTTTCCCAATATATCCATCTGTGGTGCTCAATCAAACTCACATAACTCCAGTGGTAAGTACCCAAAGGTAATGACAGCACTTGCACAAGACTGGTGAGAGAGTTTTGTGGAAATGTTTTCTCAATAAATCATGTTTATACACCAGGGGTTCAACCAATGATTATTTTCAATAATGACTCATCTGCCAGTCATTAGGTAGTTCATTCAGTTCACTATTCAATTCAATTTTATTTATATAATGCCAATTCACAACAAAAGTTGCTTTACACTGTGAGGTAACTGGTCTGGCACTTATATAGTGCTTTTCTACTTTAACTGAGCACTCAAAGCACTTTTTAATATCAGTCTCATTCACACAGCACTTTATTCTATGCCTTACGTGCATTTAACTGTCCTGCACATATTCACACTCCAATGGATGCATCTGGAGTTCAGTGTCTTTGCCAAGGACACTTTGACGTGTAGACTGGAGAAATTAAGGATTGAACCGCCAACCTTTGCATTGAAAGATGACCTGCTCTACCTCCTGAGCCAGAATCACCCCGCCTAATGCTGTAGGGTAAAGACCCTACCCCAGTATTAGAAAGAAAAACCCAACTATCTCCAGCAGAACCAGGCTCAGCGAGGGACAGTCGTGACTGGTTGTCGTCACTCCTGAGACCTATAGGAATACATCACTCAACAGTTGTTTGCCTCTTTGCTAACCTGGCTACAGTGCTGAATAGAAACCTGGGGTTGTTCCTATTTTCTTCCATCAGTGATGAATAGTAAGACGTCCTACCTTTATTGAGGGCTTTTTTTAATAGAATAACAAGACTATTTCTCCAGGCCAGATGAAGGTATCCTAAATTAGTGGAATGCCATTTCCTCTCCAGTTTACGTGTTAGACTCTTTAATACGTGTTTGTGAAGTAAACCAGGGAGTCAAACATCTCTGATTGGTTGGTTTCTTTCTCAGAGGAGCCACAGTATCCAGAGTGGTACGTAGAGGTTGCAAGACTATTAACAAGATAAGTGACCTGAGTGAGAGTAAAGTTTAGGCAGCTGCCCTGCATTGCGTTGGCACATGACACTGAAGGAAATAATGATGGATGAATCATTTCCTTAAATTTAGTCACAGCATTTTCCAATGACCATCTACTGTAGTGAAATTTTCCCCCAGTGCTGTGCAGTGCCTTATTGTAAACTTAAATGTGTTATCCATATTTTTACTATAATATAAGAATGGGGTAAAAAACAGCAAAATCTCCCAGAAACTGGACTGACATGAAGAAATTTCAAAACAGTCGGTGACTGTTATGTTCATCCACTAACTGACTAATTGTTTAATTATATAAACTGTATTTAAGTTTTAGTTTTAGTAGGAAAGCAGCATAGGTGTCCATAAGAACTGCAAAGCGAGTATGACTTTTAAAATTGCTCTTGTGGTACATCACTTCAAAAGTTTTCAACTTAAATGTAAAAGGAACTTTTATGTAACAAAAAAATCGTATTTGCACGTATGCAGAGGTAGCATTGTTGTTAATAATCACACCAACATTTAGTGTAGTAGTTTACACATTTGCCTCACGAGTAAAATGTCGCTGGTTCAAGTCCAGGTGGGGACACAAGCCCCTCTCACCATGGAGGATTGTGTCAGGAAGGGCATCCTGCATAAAACCTCTGACAAATTACCAATGCGGATTGATCCCCTGTGGCAAACCCTTGGGGAGAATACAAGGGAGCAGTCAAACTTAAAAAGTATAGCATTCAGCTGAGTGTGTGATTGGTTTCTAATTGTGGTATAGTATGAATATGACAACTCATGACATCCTTTAGACATTTCAGGATCACTCTAACACAATGTTGAATAATTCATCATCATCATTCATCTTCTTCTGCTTATCCAATTAAGGGTGCTGAAGCCTATCCCAGCTATCATATGGCAAAAGGCGGGGTACACCCTGGACAGGTCGCCAGTCTGTTGCAGAGCTAACATATTCAATTCAGTTTTATTTATACATATTTTAAATATAACACCAATTCACAACAAAAGTTGCCTCAAGGTGCTTTACACTGTAAGGTAAAGACCCTACAGTATTAGAAAGAAAACCCCAGCAATCAGACCATCCCCTATGAGCAAGCACTTGGTGACTGTGGGAAGGAAGCATTAGCAAATAAATGCATGGGGAGTGAAAAGAGGTGTGTGGAGAAAAAATGCCCAGCACATCATAGGAAGCCCTCCTGCAGCCTAAACATATTACAGCATACAGTAACCAAAACCTAACTATAAGCTTTATGAAAAAGGAAAGTTTGAAGCCTGATCTTAAATGTAGAGAGGATGTCTGTCTCCTGAAGACAAACTGGGAGCTGGTCCCACAGGACAGGGGCCTGATAACTGAAGGTTCTGCCTCCCATTCTACTTTTAAAAACTTTAGGAACCACAAGTAGGTCTGCACTCTGAGAGAGAAGTGCTCTAATGGGAAAATATGGTACAATGAGGTCTTTAAGATAGGATGGAACCTGATTGTCTGACTTTGTGGGTAGAAGGGTTTTAAATTCAATTCTAGATTTAACAGGGAGCCAATGAAGAGAAGCCAAATAAATAAATAAATAAGCTTAGTTCTGAAAAGTCACTCAAATTATTTTTTCAATGTTTATTCTGTAAATTTAATCCAACTATAACATTTTAAATATAAATATCATGCTTACATTTCTTTCTTCCACAAAATGAGTTTGTAGGGATGCTAACCATTTTGAAATGACAGGAAAAGGAGTGTTGGCAAGGCCACACCTCCACACACGTGAAATCATTTTAAATCTACTGTTGTCCTTTCTAAGAAACATCAGGACTTAGTAGAATGGCATGTATAGTTTGTGAGATATAAGGAAAAACTAAATGTGAACTACAGTGTACAAAAATGAATTACTGGGTCTCCGGACGATATAGGGAAAATAAGATCTCTCCTTCTAGTCCCTGTCAGTACTCTCGTGGCAGTATTTTGACTCAACTGAAGGCTTTTTAGGAAACAGCCATATACTAATGAATTACAATAATCAAGTCTAGAAGTAATAAATGCATGAACTAGTTTTTCAGCATCATTCTGAGACAGGATGTTTCTAATTTTGGCGATATTGCAGAGGTGAAAGATGGCAGCCCTACATATTTGTTTAATGTGCGCATTAAAGGACATATCCTGGTCAAACATGACTGCAAGATTTCTCGAAGTGTCACTAGAGGCCAAAGTAATGCTGTCCAGAGCAAGTATCTGGTTAGAAAAAGCATTTCTGAGGTTTTTAAGGCCAAATACAATAACCTCAGGTTTGTCTGAATTTAAAAGTAGAGAATTACAGGTCATCCAGGTCTTTAGGTTGTTCAAGACATGCTTGTAGTTTAACTAATGGATTTGTCATGTGTCATCTGGCTGATAAATTAGCTAATATTAGCTAGAAGAAAGCCCATTTTATTCAGCAAGGTGCAGCTGATCAAATAGGAAGGGGTCCAGCGTCATGGTGCAAACTAGGGGAAATATTGGGAAACATTTGATTCATGGTTTGGTCTGAGGAATCAGAATCAAATGAGGCTAATGTTAGTCCAACCATGGTGTTATAAACACAGCCTTTCTATAGAAGTGGGGAGTTGTGAGAGAGTGCAATGAACTGAAGCAGACACTGAGATTCCCTGACTTATGCAACATTACACATTTTGCAGCAGACACTACTGTAGTAGGTCACTTATAAAGGTGTGGTCAAAATTTTTTCCTGACAAAATAGTCTTGCATGTTATTGCAAAAACAGACAAGATAAGAAAAAGCAAGTGACCTTTAAACAACTGACAAATTTTTTAAAAATAGTCTAAAATTTGCGGCAGAGAAACAGAATTCTGTATACTTACTGACAACGTTTCCCAGTGTAGCCTGGAGGACATGAACAGGTGTGAGTTCCCTCCATTTCCATGCAGACTCCAGTCACACAGCTGAACTCCAGACAGTTATCCACCTCTTCCCGACAGTCTTTCCCTTTGTATCCAGGCTCACATTCACACAGGAAGTCTGCTAGGAGGTCTAAACATGTACCATGGATGCAGGGAGCTGAAGAACACTCGTTTATTGGTGTCTCACACAGCTCCCCCTCCCAGCCGGGTCCACAGCTGCAGTTAAACTCATTAAACTGGTCTTGACACACACCCCCATTAAGACAGGGCTGGGAATCGCAAATAGGTGCACCTTGGCACCCTATGCTTGGCTCGTCCCCACCCACCCTGGTGAACCGGCTCATCTGAGGTGCATCTGCTACATTTATGAGTGGCAGGTAGACACCACCCACTCTCACCTCCCCTAAGCATCCTGTATATTTCTCTGCCAGCCATATTTTGGTGTCATTAAGGAAGCTGAGGTTGCCACTCATTCCAAAGCTGATGCCAGCTCTCCGTCCATCTACAGTGAGGTGCCAGCGCGATGCTGACTGCATTGGGTCAACCATGCTAATTTGAATGTGGTGCCATGCCCCGTCTGCGACTGTCCTGTCACTTGTGAAGGCGAGCAGCTCTGCGTCCTCCCCACTGTCTAGCTTGACCAGTAGGCTGGAGTTGAGCAAGCCCAGGCAGAAGACCTCAGCGCTGCTAACGGCCCGCAGCAAAATCCCGTTCTCGTCTCGCGTGCGTAGGGCCATGGTGATGTTGGTCACAGGGCTCAGCAGGGAGCTGTTGGCAACATACTGGAGAGAATTGTTCTGAAAAATGGCTTCAGTTAAACCTGTGAAAGGAGAAGATCAAGAGCTGATAAATAATTGTGTCAGTTAAAAATTCACTCTGTCTCTTAAAAAATACTAATTAAAGTAAATCAAATAAATCTGCATGAGCTTTTCAAATAAATCCACTGGTGTAAGCACCTCAAAAATGTTCAAGACTGGTCTTTTTTTAACACTAACACCACCACCACCACCACCACCAACAACAATGCTCAATTAAATGTTTGTGCCTCCTATTCAGAGCTTGCCAGCTTCTCGAAAGGGGATGATGGGCCCCGTTGTAAGGCATAAAGCCACTGCAGAGGGAGCATGGTTGACCTGCGGGCTACACTACAGCAAGTTCAACACAGCCAGGCTTTCTTTGCCTTTGCTGGCTTGACAAAACCTAAAACTTCAGTAGGAGATAACTTGCATCACAAAGTTGTAAACTTTCTCTGTTAACCCAGCCTTTCTGCTTCAGGATCTCACATAAGGAGGCTTCTTCCTACTTAATGGATCAGCTGAGCATTGTCTACTCCAGTCAGAGACATTACCTGAGGGATGGATGCTAGTAAACATAACAGACATCAATGATGTAATATGCAACAGTGCTGCTGCAAATGGAGAGCAATGTTGCACAATCTCAGGAAGCAAAAGCATTTATTTTACCACTGAATTCATGATCATTAAGAGTGCACTGAGTGGTAAAATAAAAAGATTCATTCAAGTTAACATATTTATTTTACTGCTGCTGTTTATTTCTAACTTGACAGCTTCAGGGGTCTGAACCTTTACACTTGATAAGTTTAAACACCACAGATTACTCACTGACAGATCCACTCCCATAGCCCAGTTTAGGAAAGTGAAATTAATTTTATTGATGAAATACTGTAGGTAATAAATAGCCTACAAATTCTCTCAACTGAGTGTAAGTAGCTGCAATTCCATCACTGTAAAAGATACTTGGCAGCATTTTCTGCACCACCAACTGAATACATGTAAATTCCTGTGACAATGCTGCTGTAACTAATATGATTCATTGATATTAGTAAAATATCACTGAATAGGTTGCATATATAAAATATATTTCAGCAGCAGAGACTCTATAAAGCACACAGAGCATACTGTCAATAAAATAATTAGTGAAAACATGGAGCTTCACCAACACTCTGAACATAACCTGCTCCGGACCAAATTATGTGTTCAGCATAAGTTATTCCAGTAATACAGGCTTAAAAAAGAGCCACCTTCATGGCACTGAACACTCTGCCTTTAAGTTCAACATAGCTTGCTGACTCATTAATATTGTTTCATAAGGAAAAATATGCGAAACTAAGTTCACTGACAATAATTTATGTAAGGAATTTTTAAAAAAAGTTTTCTTGTGTCATTGTGCTGAACATTATTTAAAAAAATATAAACAGGATTTCTGCGGGCTGCATCCCATATCAATGTTAATGATAAAATGATTAAAACTAAAAAGTTTTGGAAGGGAAAGAGTTTTTTTGGCAGGAGGAACCCAGGACCCATTGCACCAAGCATAGGGTTTCACAATGACTGCAAGGATTTCATTCCAATAGCTAATGGCAGTCAAAGTGTTACTGCCTGGCATGTAAGGGTCTGTACATTCCTCAATGGATATGCTTCTCCAGACCATCACTGACCCACCACCAAAGCGGTCATGCTGAATTATGTTACAGGCAGCATAACATTCTCTATGGCTTCTCAAGACCCTTTCACATCTGTCGCATGTGCTCAGGGTGAACCTGCTCTTATCTGTGAAAAGCACACGGCTCCAGCGGCAGACCTACCAAATCTGGTATTCTATGGCAAATGCCAATCAAACTCCATGGTGCCGGGCACTGGGCAACTGAAACAAGCCCAAATCATCACCCTTCCACCACCATGCTTGACAGTTGGTATGAGGTGTTTATGCTTTTATGCTGTGTTTAGTTTTCACCAAATGTGGTGCTGTGCATTATGGTCAAACATCTCCAGTTGGTCTCATCTGTTCAAGGGACACTGTTCCACAAGTCTCATGGTTTGTTCACATCTAACTTTGCAAACCTAAACCATACTGTCATTGGGTTAAGGACCTTCTACAGCCCTCTCCAGCTCTCCTAGAGTAACTCTCTCTCTCCTGTAATCTCCTCCATGTTCTTAAGACTGTGTTGGGAGACACAGCAAACCTTCTGGCAATGGCATGTATTGATGTGCCATTGTAGAGGAGTTGGACTTTCTGAGCAACATTCGTAGGGTCCAAGTATCGCCTCATGATATAAGTAGTGACACTGACCCTAGACAAATACAAAACTAGTGAAAAAACAGTCAGAAAAGATGAGGAGGATTTTTCGTCATGTCAGTGTCCTCCACCTGTAAAACCACGCCTGTTTTTGGGGGGTGGTCTCATTGTTGCCCCTCTAGGTCACCTGTTGTTGATTTCATGAACACCAAAGCAGCTAAAACTGATTAACAACCCCCTCTGATACTTAACTGACCACATCAATATCACACAAGTTTAAAGTGTTCCTTTAATTTTTTTATCATATCAATCAAAATGGTCAACAAATATTTGTTCAGGTAAGGATTTTCAGGCCTGGTGTAGTGTTGAGAAAATGGTTCAGAGTCCACAGGCCTTTATTGTCATGAATGGGTTTGTGACCTCCTTTTCGGAGTGCTTGTCTTAAGTGCTTGTTGTAGCTAGCTTACAAAAACATCTTCACTGTTAGTTGTTATTAACTTGGTCTTATCTTAACTCCAGCCTCCTTCTTGATTTTGAGTGGTTGAGAGAGAAGTAACAGTGACAGAAGTTGAACTATTTTAAGCTGCGAGCAGTGAGAGCTCAGCGAGCACAGCGGGAAAATAAAAACTGTGCACTTTCCACCTTGGAAACCATTTTGTTTTATTTTTGTTACAGTCTCCTCTGGCTCTGGTTAAGCTTCATTAAAATCTGATACCCCTGATCATGTTTATAGTTTTTGGAACATACTAAGGGTTAAAAGTCAAGTCAAGTTTGGGAACTGTTGCAGTGATTTTCTCTGTTCTTCTTAGCCAGCAAAAACAAATATGTCACAATGGATTATAAATGAAATTTTCTCATAGTCCCCAGAAGTCGAAGCCAAATTAGTTTAATGATGTTTCTCTACCTTGACAGTGGCATTTCTTGGTTTTAGTAAATGTCTTGACATCATCAAAGTATGCTTAAAGGTAGTTCACATGTTCCTTAATTGTAATAACTTTAGGGGTTTCCTGACTTGTTGTTTGGTGCCATAAGGTCAAAATTTTAATCATCTAATTCTGAAATGTATTATTCATATCAGAATTCTTTGAGCTGATCCATTCTTTTCCAGTCAATTCAAAAAATGGCAGTAGAAGTAGCCATAAATACAGGGTGTTTCAAAAAGATAGGCCCAATTAGAAAAGACTATATCTCTGCAATCATGAACCACCATGAATGAAACGCTTACAACATGAAAGGGCAGGGCATGGTAAAACTTGATTAACCCACTTAACCATTTGTAACATTGAGTAACTGTCCCATGTTGCTATCAATAAATATACCACATTGAAACTGGGCCCATCTTTTTGAAATGCCCCGTATATACGAGGAAAATGGCAGCACTTAATGGGCTTAAATCTGTTACACATCTGATTATGCTGTAAGTTACAGTGTGAGGCTTCAGAAGTGTTTGCAGTTACAATCTACCTGCACTGTAGATTTGATACAGAAGCATAAAACCCATATTAGAAGTGACTAACTTTTAGAGTTGGATCTGGCTTCATTAAGTTTTTGCATGTATTCTTACCAGCTTGCAGTACCACTGCAAGCCTGAAATAAGAAAAAATGGAAGACATTGGCAGTGTGATCTTAAGAATGTATTCCAAACCTACTACTGACTGACTACCCAGGGCCCCAGTAGTGGAAGGGGCCCTTGCAGGCCTAAAAATGAAAGCCTTTTATTTTAAGTGTTATCTGAATAACTCAGCACAAATATAACTTTCTATCATTCCTTAATTTTTTATGTATAAAAATAACACTAATGCAGTTAGGAGTCATACATAAAAAATCAGTATGGTGAGAAAGTTAAGCAGTGACGATAAACTGTCTTATGCGTTCTGCTGACAGCGTCGCATGGCGTACAATCCCTGCTGCCTCCTGTTTTGACTTCTGTTCTGCTAAGTCGTAAAAAAACAGCATTAACTGTATATTTGTTGTACCAATATTTCAGTATGCTGTAGGCTAATCTTTCTTCTTGGTAGAACTCTTAAGGTCACTGAGTCTCATTCCTCTCATTTGTGAAGGACTGTTTACTGTGATGCCAATGGGGGTCTAAATTTGGCAACTCTTCTGCTTTTTGAGTTTTTCACAAAAAAATAAAAATAAGACTCCAAGTTTAATTAAGAGCTAAAATAAATAAAAACAAATAAACCTGGCATGGCCTGACTTGACTAGCCCTGAGAAAACAGTGATAATCATTGGAATTACTCACACTCGTAGCCATCCAGTAGCTCCACACAGCGCACTCCATCAGAGCACGGCTTTTCGACGCACCACAAGCGTGTTTCGCATAGTTGGCCTGAGTAGTTAATGGAGCAGCTGCATCTGAAGTCATTCCAGGTCACCTGACACTGTCCACCATTGAAACAGGGCTCATCCTGTGCGCAGACAAACACAGATGGATGGATTAGGTGATCGCTTGTAAAATCTCTCACCTGATGCGACTCCACAGGTAAAGGCTGCAGAGAGGATTGAACGCTAACTTACAGATCAGAAGGATTCACCAGCAGTTCAGTGTTAATAGGGTTCTGGTAGCTGAGCTATTAGACAGTTCTGCAATTACCATGGATTCAGCAATAGAGAAATACATTGGCAAAACTTTATAGTTTTTACTTGAAGCCAGTAAATCAACTCTGCAATGTGGGCATCTCATTCATCTCATTTTTGTCTGTAGGCAAAGCAATGATTAAATTGGGGATATTGAAAGGAAGCCCGCCAACATACACTACACCCTTTACCTTGCAGGTGTCATCGCTTTGGCATCCTTGCAGCACATTCTCCTCTGTGCTCGCCTGGTAAACCTCCACACCTTCTGGAAAACCTTTACAAGCCAGATGTTTGTGGTCCAGTCGAATATCCTGTAGACAGCCCTTGAAGTTTCCACCCCAGGAGTTCATGTTCTTGCCCGCAGGGAGCCCTCCAACATACACCACATCCCCTGCCTCTACACTCACGTTTCCTAAGGCACGATGATTCCCTGCTTTGGGGAAAACCACATGGCCATAGCGTACCTTTACAGTCACCAAAGTATTGTTTCCATCAGTGACTGACTGGGCTTCTGACAGCAGTGTGGTGTGTGGGCTGTAGATAGCAACAGTGCCTTCCTTCAGGTAGATGGTCAGGTAGGGCTCTTCTTCTCGATGAAACTGCAGGAGCAGGCCGGTTGGTTTGAGGGAGCGTATTAAAAAGGAAATGGTAAAGTTGTCTCCATGGGTTTCTGAAATGTTGAAGGAGGAGTAGCTGGTGGTGTTCTCATGGCCAAAGGTCCAGGATGGGTACTCTGAAATGGGGGCAGAAAGGAACAAATTGTAATATTTTCGAAGGATTTCCAAGCATACACATTTTGCACATAAAGACTTCATGTACAAAACATGACGGATTCAAGGCTTCAAGCTCAGTTAGAAATCTAAATGTATAAATCAGGTCAAATACTTCGGCTACAGGGGCAGCAGTTACTGCTGAACCTGTTAGGTGACATTAGTTAGTTTAGCAGCACTAGCTTATCTCATTGTGATCAGCTTCACCTGTTGCACTGTGTCATATACAAAAGATATTACAGCAAATCAACAAATAAAAATAAGGACAGCTAAACTAGTAAGTACAGCTATCCACAACTGTTCCACCAATACAGCATTATGGCACAAAAATCCTCATCTTTATCATTAATTAGTTTGTCTTTTTTACCTCTTGCAAATCCAATTTTATTGACATTGATTTTTAGTTGACAGGTGCTGATTTGAGGAGAGCTGATTTTACTTGTTGCTTACATCTTAATTTGCCGTATTCTCACCAAAATTTATGCTTTCAATCAGACATGGCTGTAAACTAAGAAAGCAACTACCAGTAATTTGAATTTCAATTGATATGCTATGAAATGTACCTTCAGCTGCTCCCTTGTATTCTCCCTAAGGGGTCACCACAGCGGATTGATCCGCATTGGTAATTTGGAGGAGATTTTATGCCAGATGCCCTTCCTGAAGCAACCCTCCATCGTGAGAGGGGCTTTTGTCCCCACCTGGAATCAAACCAGGGACCTTTTGTGTGCAAGTCGAACGTGTAAACCAAAACAATACTTGCCATTAAAACACTCACCTACTCTTTAGCCACAAAGTCATTCATCCAGAGGACCATAAGTCAGTCAATCAGTACTTTCTACTGTCAAAACAAAGAATGAGCTTATGAAGTATGTACTGCTACCTTTTTCACAGTGTTCTCCATTGTATGGCTGATGGCACTGACAGCTGGCACGAACCCACATGTCCACACACAATCCACGCTGCATGCATGGGTCATCTAGACACCAGTCTTGTTTGGTACATCCCAGTTCCAAGCCCATATTCTCCTCTCTGATGAGATCCTGAGGCAACAGCAGCTTATGGTCAACTTGAAGGTCTTCCATACAGCCAATGAATGCCTTTCCACTTGACAAGTTGCGCATATATTCCTTTGGAGCCCCTCCTATATACAGCTGTTGGAAGGAGCTAGGTTGGAGGAAGATCAGATGGTTTTGACCCTCGTTCTTCACCTGGCATCCTTCTTCACAGTCAGGTCCTTTTACGGTCAGAACCAGCCTCTCATCCATGGACATAGTGACGTGGCGCCATTCTCCGTCATTGACCGGGCCTGGGTAAATGGCCTGCAGTACCTTCTCTGACTTTACCTTTGCCTGGAGGGAGCCTTTGACAAGCTCCAGAGAGACAAAGTGCTCCATGATGCCCCGGTAGTATAGCACCATGTCAGGTAAAGTACTTCTGAATCGAAGCTCCATGTGTAGCATGTAGTTGTGGTCTTCGGAGTTTTGCTTTGTCCTGTTCTTGAAAATAGGCAGCTGCATTCGGACGTAGCCCTGAGAAGTGAAGGAGAAAGTAGTGGAGGTATAGCAGCGATCTCCAGTCCAGCCAGGTGGACACAGACAGGTGTAGCTGTGATTGCCATTTTTGGTCAAAATTGGGACACAGCCTGCTTTATGCTGACACTGGTGCTGCCGGCAGCCAATGAGGATGACGTCGCAGTCTCGTCCACCCCAGGGCTCACGGCCAGGCTCTGGCACAGGACAGTGACACCTGTAGGAGTTGGCAGCGTCTTCACACGTGGCACCGTTCTGGCAGGGATTGCTGTCACACTCGTTAATGTCCACCTCACAGTGTACACCTGCATGGGGAGACACTGGCTTTTAGTTCTACTTACTTAAAAATACTTTTGCAGCTTACCCATGCCAATATACATGGTTAATGAATAAACTTTATATTAATAACTTTAAAAATGTGACTTGGATACAGAGGCAAGGGAGCACACATCCAGAAGAACAGGCAATTTTGACTGAAGCAGGGCAAGAGGTTTCCAGACAATTTACAGACCAGGAAATGATCTGAGGAAATAGCTGTTAAATTAACAATTAGACATCAATATCAGCTGCAATCTTCCCTAACACAATTAAATTGGTGGTTGTCATGTTGATTGGATCAATAAAACCTTGAAATATTGCACTTTTCAGACTTATACCACACACACACACACACGCACGCAAACCTACACACATGTCCTGTGCCGAAAATACACACTATCTGCTCGGTGGTCAGAGCCTCATCAAACTGTGATCAACATTAAGCCTCAGGAGCAGCAGTCAACTCATATTAACATAGTCCCTTGAAATACTCTAAACCTAAGGTGTTCTAAAGCTGTTCGTCTAGTCTGCCAGTACCCTCCCACCACCACCATCCCAAATAAGAAAGCATGCAACTTTTCCCTTTGTAATGTAGCATTAGAAAGTGCTGCACCATACTGTACCTGTCAGCCACCAGGGCCCCCAGCAGCAGCACAGTAACAGCATCCACCTCTTTTCCTCCATGGTCCACTGAGGGAACTGCCAACACACTCCTGGCACAACCAGGTCCTCCCTCTCTCCCGCTCTCTGTCTTTCTATCTCTATCTCTCTCTCCCAAACCAGTAGTGCCTCCACCTCTCCACTCAGTACCAGACAGACAGGCAGGCAGAAGTGATTACAACTCAGCCCTGCCTACCTTTTCTTTTCCTCCCTTTTTCTCCCTCCTCCATCTGTCTGTGAATCCCTGCCTCCCTCACCCACACCCCCTGCTCCTACTCCTGTCTGCAGTTCAGCCCTAGCAGAGCGATTAGCCTCCAGCCTCCAGCTGGCTCCTGTCAGTGTTTGACAAGAGGAATGTAGTACTGCAGTCCCCTCCCTACTCCATGCACTGGTTTGTAGATACCCATTAGTGGCAGGTGCTTGCTGGAAAGAACCAGCAGGAGGTGCTATGAGTTCAAAGTTTAAAGTGTATGGGCTAGGTTTGAGCAGGACTGAACTCATACGCTTAACTCTGGGACTGATCAAGTTCCATGGGAACACTGGAACTGGAATTATTAAAAGTCCTAAAAATAAGGTGGGGAAAAAGGAGCCTGCTCATTACATACAGACACAGTCCCCTTTACTCAATTATTAACTTCACAATTAGTCTTAGCTTAAAATATATTATATTAATCACTTCTCTTTTATATGAAATATAATCTTCATCCTACTGACAACACACAAGTAATCTCCAGTTTCTCTCATGCTTTAACCATTGCAGATATAAAGATTCTTGTCCCCCATGCAGTGCCTCCATGGTAACAAATCCGAGCCCAAAAATGCAGCCATAACCAAGATGTGTGGAAGAAACTACCCTCCAAGCTCCTTAAAAAAAATGAGCCCAAGTGTAACAAGCAGATGTTTTACTGTATACACATATATTTTTTGACAAAAAAAACAGTCTTCAGACTTTGCTCATAAAAAGCAAAAAAGTTATGATAAAAGGTTTGAAGTGGTCTCTCCGTTGAGCTGCTGCTCTCAGCGTGCCTGCTGCTGTCCCATGACCTCTTGCACATGTGCATTTGAAGTACGCTCTGGGTCTCCTCAAATTTTGAGGAATCAAATTTGACTTTCATTTTGGCAAAGAGGACAAAGGTTTCGAGAGTTACATCTAAAGATCCTGGCAGGTAGTGAGGCGCTATGAATGGAAACATGAGCCACAGGTCACACAGATGCCTCAGAATATCATAGAACTCCACCAGTATAACCTTCAGGGTCAAAATCATGGCATGTAACCTGCTCAATGTATAAAAAGAAAAGAAAAGAGAATCAATAAACAAGCCATTTCTGGTCTTGAACTAAAAGTTTGCTTAGTTTAACACAGTAGTTAATGTTTCCTGTCTGTGCAAGTTGGAGGTTCCTGCTGTATCTGCAAAACCACATGTTCAAAAGGGTATTTCCAGGGAATGATACAAAAGTAGAAAGACCACTGGGAGACAGCACAAGAAGATGATTTTGAAAGGACTAGAGACCAAATGTAAATCAAGTTTAGTTTTTCCTTTTATGGGAACCAGCAACTTCAGCTGCTTGATCACAGCTATTGCAGCAAACACACCGGCACTTACACCAGTGATACTTTGAGGTTTA
Organism: Etroplus canarensis; assembly: GCA_015106775.1. Classification (NCBI taxonomy): domain Eukaryota; kingdom Metazoa; phylum Chordata; class Actinopteri; order Cichliformes; family Cichlidae; genus Etroplus; species Etroplus canarensis. Next base: position 16,307 of record VUQH01082765.1, read on the forward strand.
AAAGATTTAAGGGCCATAAAATCTGGTTAAAGACTAAATCTTGACTAAATTAAGCATTGAAAGGATACACCTGTTGCTGGTGATGCCATGGGCCAATTGGACGTACTGCTGATGTAAAATAAAATGTTTTTGTTCATGTACACTATATATGAACAAAAACCCTGACATACAGATTTTATCCAAAAATTGTTTACACCAGCCTTATTAAACTTATTCCACTACAGCTACTAAAGCAGTCAGCATGACCCAGGGCAAATTAATACAGGACTATAGCAGCGACCACCTCGTGTACACTTGCCGAACAAAGTATCATATTTTTGAATTGTACAGTTTTGTCTCTCTTCACCTGCTGCTGCTGCAAGTGTGATAAAGTGCAGGGCACAAGACAGATGACATACAGATTATTCAGATAAGGCCCTTGTTTTAGTCACGCAGTTTTGCACATTGTTCTTTTTTTCATCAGCTTTAATTAGGCTAGTAAGCAGCTTTGCTGTAATCTCACCTCCTCCTGAGAAATTTCTTAGGAGACCCCATTTAATGCCCTAGATGGGCACCTGACATATGGCACCTTTTAATGGCTTTGTTGTTTTCTGCTATGCTCTTCCATACCATATGCCCTCTCATCCCCTCCTGTCCTCTGTGCTGTTGCAGATCCCACATCTCATGGTCATAATACTGTTAGCAATTAGGCTCTCATTTTCGTGATGAGAGCCTTTGGCTGAACTCCTCACTTCCAAGTCCAGATTTTTGGGCTTCAAGCTCAGCTTTTGGTGCAGTTCCCCCTGTTTTCAGCAGTGCAGTGACCAAGCTCCTCTAATGAGGAATTAATACCATGGCTGGCCATGAGGAATGATCACCAGGAGGAGGATTAACCCTTTATTGTTTGGCCTAGGAGATTCTGAGGTTATCTGTCTGCACTGATTCCCAATGACGATGTTCAGCTCACTTCACTTCAGATTTTCATTGTTACACAAAGGAAAGATTTTTATTGGGTAAGGCAAAAAAATGTATTAATTAAAAAACTGTACAAAAGCTGGTTTGTAACACAAGAAAGACTTCAAAGGAAAAGTAACTACAATGTACCAATGCACTAATATTACAATGAAACAATGCCATGACCCTAAAGAGTAAGATAAAGTATTGTACCATTAGACTGTATGGCACCCTCTAATGTACTCTTTTGGTATCCCAAACATGAGGTTCTTTTTGTACCTTTGATGTTTGTACCTTACCAAGACCATTATTGCATCTCTGGTGATAAACTCTACCTTAATGTAACCTTACAATTTTATTTTATTTTATTTTTTAACTTTGATCTTTGCCCCGACAGAGGGCAGTATCGCGTACAGTCTGTGCTTGTCACACTACTAGTGACAGTAAAATGGCTAAAACACGTAGACAACAGTCTGTGAAGTTATGCACAGGTTCTCCAATGCAATACAATAAAGGAGCCTTACTGTGGAGTCTTCATTGCTCTTTCCGACCTATTGCCTCAGGCTTTAAGTCAAAGCTAAAGAAATGCACCAAAGTCCATTTTTGCCCTTTAACAAAATTTGAAGGTGCATGTGTATTTTAATTCCACAGCCATGTGTTTATTTGTAGTCATGCTCATCAAGTGAAATAATGATGATGCCTGCCCTTTGTTCCTCCTGAGGAAGAGCAGCTGATAAGAGGTTCTCCTACCTGTGAAGCCGACTGGACAGAGACATTGATAAGAGTTGACCAGATCCTGACAGCTGCCTCCATGCTGACATGGAGCAGACTCACACTCATCCACATTGACAGAGCAGCTGTCTCCTGCAAAAGGATCATATCAGTGATATTCAGATCTGTGTCCCCATCACACTGATGAGGCAATGTAGAGGTTTTTCCTCCAAGTCTGGCTTACCAATGAATCCTGGCAGACAGCGGCAGATGAAGCCAGCAGCCAGATCATAGCTGAAATTGGCAGTGCTGAGTTCAGGAAGCTTCCCATAGTTCAGGACATCTGAGCGCTGGAAACACTTGCCGCCATTGTCACAAGGGTGCTGCTCACACTCATCTATATCCACCTGGCAGTTCTCTCCCTCATAACCTGGACACACACACAAGTGCATCAGCAGGTAAATGGCCACAAAAAAAGTGATCCTTCCTGAGTCCCACACTAAACACCAACAAATTCACATTTCATGCCAGTAAACTAGTTCTATCTAAACTTGGAAGGTGCCCACTTTTGG
>VUQH01082771.1:0-10684 GCA_015106775.1 Etroplus canarensis
CCTTTCCTAATCAAGTCCAATCAGTTTAATTAAACACAGCTGGACTCCAATGAAGGACCAGAACCATCTCAAGGAGGATCAGAAGAAATGGACAGCATGTGAGTTAAATATGAGTGTCACTGCAAAGGGTCTGAGTACTTATGACCATGTGATATTTCAGTTTTTCTTTTTTAATAAATTTGCAAAAATTTCTACATTTCTGGTTTTTTTCTGTCAAGATGGGGTGCTGAGTGTACATTAATGAGAAATAAAATGAACTTTTTTGATTTTGGCAAATGGCTGCAATAACACAAAGAATGAAAAATTTAAAGGGGTCTGAATACTTTCCGTACCCACTATAGGCAGATGATCCACTGTGGCGACCCCTAATGGGAGCAGCCGAAAGAAGAAGAGGAAGATGCAGTACATTACACAATATGGTCATCAGTTTTATTTGCATTTAGAAATTCTGCTTATTATATCTCCCAGACCAAAATCAGGAGATATTACAGTTTTTACCAGGTCGTGCCACCACCATGTCTGCAGTAGAGATTTTCAACGTTATCACATATAACTCTTTGCAGATTTGGATAAGCTTCACTAAACTTGGCTGGTATATACCCCCACAGGAGTAGTACTGTAGGCTATATAAGTAATGTGAATGGTACTTTTAAATCATCCAAAAAAATATGTTAAAATTAATGAAGTTTTATATGTATGAGACCAATATCACCTGTCAACTTTTATACTTACCAGCTAGTGAACAAATTGCAAGTCCACATAAAGATACAAAAATAAAATCTCGAGTTCACCCAGATCAGATATGGGTTACATTTATTCAAGCATGGTAATATGACTCTTTAGCAAGAGTAAGCCTAAAACCTCAGACTAAGCAATTATCACAAGTCAGAAAACAGGGGTAGTCCTATTTGGGCAAAACATTTGCAGTGTGAAATAACTTCCTCCAGGTCATTTAAAGTCACCAGACCAGCTCATTAAGTCTTAGTAAATGTTACAGCTGATTCTAGAAGGAGGGAGCTGCAAATTTGAATGCCCCTTTTGCAAATTTAGTGCAAACCTTCCAATGCTCTGTGTATATACTGTGTGGTAGAACTAAACCCATCATATTCTGGCAGGGAGTAAATATAAGCTCTTCTACAGAGACAAAATTAAAGGAACGGATGTACTGAAAGGCTAAACAGGAGAATTATTGCATTAAAGAATGAAGCACAATAGCCAATTTATCTCTCTTATCTTGTTTGAATCCTTAGAAGCCAAAATCATTATTGACATTAAAATTTGATTAATTTCATGACCTTAGCTTCAGGAAAAAACAGCTTTGGTAGACACACCACCCTTAAAGTTTCTGGGATTAGGAGGCGTATTATAGTTTCAGCCCCTGCAACTATGCTAGGGCCTGCTTTGGGTCCAAGTTACCCTCAAGTTTCTCTCATCAGAAGATGAGCTCGAAGTTATGCGTCCCAGTTTTTATGACTCTGTCGACTAGTTTGCAGGACTTCAAAGAACTTTTGCAGGAATGACCACTTGTCTGTAATGTCTGCAACAGAGTATAATCACAGCTTAAAAGTTTTGGGGCTTTGGGTGGAAATGCTGTGATAGTGATTTGTCTGTCATAGAGAGGTGGTCAACAAATTAGGTAAAGAAAGGGGTTAAAACCCCACAGGTACTACTAGTTTTATGAAATGCATTGGAGTTTTATTTTGGAGATTATTGCAGTACTACTTAAATATCTTTTCTCATCAATGGCCTGAGTCTTCTTTCTTGCATGTGTAACTATTGATTTTTTTTTAATGGTTTGAATAGTTGGCAATAGAGATAAAGATGGTAACTGCTTTAATGTTTACCTTTCTGCAGCCTCAGTATCCAGAACTGTTTAGCAATAATTCAATGATTGTGATTTTCCTTTATTTTCACTAGGCTATGACTCTTATGGAGTACCTGATCAAAACGGGTTCAGAACGTGTTGCTCAACAGTGCAGAGAGAACATATACGCAGTACAGACCCTCAAGGATTTCCAGTACATAGACAGAGATGGCAAAGACCAGGTACACAAACACACCCATGCCTTCAAAGCTGAATAGAAAGCTGAAGTGTTTGGTGAGTAAGGTCCACTTTTTGTGGAATGCAGGTGCACTTTGTCAAACATGCAGCTGTTTGTCAAGGACATTTTAAAAAGTTCCTGTGACCTGTTGTGCAACCATACAAACCAGTCATAAAAGTTTTATTTGATCTTGATAACTAAACTTTGCAATGTTACAAAGTTTTTATAACTAATAAAGTATGCAGTGTAGCAAACTGCTTTTATAATTACGTGTGCAATTAAATGTGTCTGTTTATGTAACATATAACAGTAAAAGTGGTTGTCTTTGCAGTCAGTAACTGCTTAAATCATTATTTTTCCAGGGTGTGAATGTGCGAGAGAAAGCCAAACAGTTGGTGACACTGTTGAAAGATGAAGAGAGACTAAGAGAGGAGAGGATCCATGCACTGAAAACCAAAGAGAAGATGGCACAGACCTCCAGTGGTGGGTATCCTACTCTAAACAGAGTTAAAATGCATTTAACCAGGAGACACAGTTACAGCATCACAGTTTATTAGAGGGTTGGTTCACATCTGTGCATATTTACCACCACTAGCCTCCTCAGCTCCCTCGGCACCCAGCCTGGGTGGCAGCTTGTCGCTGGGTTCCCACTCTGGAGGAGCAGACCCTGAACAGGCCTGGCCACAGAGCTCTGGAGAAGAAGATCTACAGCTTCAGCTGGCTTTGGCCATGAGTAAAGAAGAGGCGGAGCAGGTAACACAAAATAAACCTGTTGAGCTAAGTGTACTGCTCCTGTACTTCAAATACATTTACAGTCAATCTAATCCAGCATTTATGTACACAGAGGCATATTACAAATATTTTACATGAAGCACACCTAGCTTTGCTCTCACATTTTAACCCCTGACCCCCCCCCAGAATAGCAAGGACCCTCTGGAGGATGCAGAGCTCCGTTATGCAATCACACTCAGCAAAGAGATTCACCAACAGGTCAGGGGCAGAGAGTGTGTCCTGCTGGCTCGAGAGCCAGCCATCAACTATCTGTCTTTCTGTCAAATGGAATTTCTCAAACAAATAACAATTTTTGATCAATCAAAAAACAATGAATTAATGCTCATTTGTCATGTCATTTTACTCAAGCTACAAATTTGCACCAGACTGCAGTAATCCTGTTACAGTGATTTATTTTACAAAATGACAGTCTAGTGCTTCCACCAAGTTTGAAAAGAGGATGTGTTAATACTGCGAAAGTGTGTACCTAAAGAATTGATCATCTGCAACTTACCCATTCAATTTGCATGGATTGGCAAATATTTACCATAACTGATTAAATCTAACAATGAGTGGCTTGCAAGTATTGATTCTTTCCTTCCCATTGCCCTCTCTGTTAGCATGCACTTAACTCCAGTCTTGATTTGAAGTATCTTTACCTAAATTTATCACCTTTCTCTGTTGTAACCTCCTTGTTCTGTGTTTACTGGGTGCTAACCTTGTTTGCCTGCTGTAGTCAAGCAGTTGCAGTCCTGGACATACTGCACACCTAGCTTGGTTTCATCTATAAAATTATGCAGTCTTTAAAACATAATGTTGATAATGCTTAGTGGCATCAAAGACAGTCTCCTATTTTGCTGATAAGCCTTTGTTATGCTGTCAGTCCCCATTGTAATACAGTAGTATAAAAGGTATCATGAGGTGGGCTCTTAAGTTAGTCTTCAAGATCTGTCGCAGAACTGATTTCATTTATTTATATTGATCATATAAAGTGCTGTCAATTTCTGCTCCTTTTTTATGGAAAAGTTTTGTACTTCAGGTGATAAGAACGCTCTACTGTGCTCAGCTAGCAAATTGAAACAGATTTCTAACCATGAGCATCAAATGACGCACAGGCAGATGAAACCCACATGGTAGCTAGACTATTCAAAATAGCAAGCAAACCAACCACAGCTGCTTTTGCATTCGTGCTTTCCAATATCTATAACTTTTTTCTACAACAGTCTTCAGTTTTAAGGAATCATGTGACAGAACTTCTAATTTAAACTGTTTGAAACGGTGTTAAAATTACAAGCCATTGCTCTTGCACACATTGTGTAATTTTGGGATTTGTCATCAGGATTAATTATCTGTTGCCTTTGTGTAATGATTAGGTTTTTCACGCTTACTCAGTCCGGTCTTTATTGTGGATCTGTAAAAGTATTCTAAATCTGTGACTGTGGTGTACTTATGAGATTGCCATTAGATTTAATTGTGTGTGATTGGCAGGAAGAGCGGCTGCGCAGAGGTGATGACCTGAGACTGCAGATGGCTATAGAGGAGAGCAAGAGGGAGAAACCGAAAACAGAGGAGGTATGTATATAACAAAGAAAATCTTTATACCTCTCCTTCTCTTGATAGTACCTGCTTTCGCTGGCTCTGTCAGGCTCTTCTCTAAGAGCAGGTCCAGATTTGTTAGCTTTTTTCTGATTTAATAAAGTAAGACACAATTTGAAATTAACATTTTTAAGTAGTAATAATCATGTTAAAATTAATATAGCTGGACTATTCAGCTGAAAAAAGTGACACAAAGTCCTTGAAGGTTTTATTGGGTGTCTTACTTGACTTCATGTGTAAGCAGAGCTATTCAAATTTGCATGAGACATGGAAACACACAAGTGGTTTATACTGAACACAACGTGAAAGACACATTGACACAAGTCAGGATTTTATTTAATTGTATTTTATGAAGTGCCCAGTACATAGATGTTATGATGAGTGATGCATTAATCCACTTACTGTAAAAGGGCTTTGGGTGCAGATCTTCTACTCAGACAGTTACACAATCTTTCAGGTCGGTCAAGTTTCAAAATTTAAGATGCATTAATACAACTACTACAACCTTCAGCTGCTCCCTTGTATTTTTCCCAAGGGGTTGCCACAGCGCATTGGCAATTTAGTAGAGATTTTATGTTGGATGCCCTTTCTGATGCAACTCTCCACGGTGAGACAGGCTTGTGTCCCCACCTGGACTTGAACCAGGGACCTTTTGCTTGTAAGGTTAATGTGTAAACCACTACACAACGGGGGACTGAAATGGGAGATGCCTATGTGTTCTCATTCTGTTGATTTCTTGTTTTTAGGTAGCAGTAATAGTCACTTCAGTTTAGCCTTTTCCTGAATTTTCAACCAAAACACCTTCTTTTTGTTGAGATTCCTCAAACCACAAAATGAGTTCATGTGAGTGCTTACAGCTGTGAGAATAATGCAGAGTAACTCAGTTATTAATCAGTTATTTTTATTGATTTGCCATTCATGAGAACACCATTATTGAACCTCAGAATATGTTACAGTCCCTAAATCCATGGCTCAAAGAAACCCAACAATTAGATGCAACAGTGTTTAATGATACAAAATAATTACTGACAAAGGCTGAACACAACTAACGGAGATGAGAGCCTCTGCAAAAACAAGAGGAAGAAGGACTTGAACCAACTATGCAGTGAATTGTTAGATTCAGGCTTACTTCCTTAAACTAACTGGTAAACTAACCTAGTGAAATGAAGACTGGGAAAAGGACCCCCAGTAGCTCTCAACTAATAATAAACAAATCTGCAAAAAGCAATTAAGGAAAAGTTGTTGCTATTGGAGGAGAGATGCTAACGCTCTGCCTACCCTGCCTTTACATGCGTGCAGGTGAGCCTTTGATGCTAATGAGGACTATGGATGAACCAGAGAGAGAGCAGGTTAATAAGGATGATAGCAATAAATCAGGGTAAATGTGTAATGATATCCATGAGCTGTGCAAATATTAATCCATAATACATTCTCTTGTACAGAGTGCTTTGATGGAGCTGAGTGCTGTTGACCCCTGGGGGGCACCTGCTGCTCCCACTGTGGGCTCCGCTGGGCCCTCCCCTCCACCAACAGTTTCTGCCTCTACTGCCTCGGGCCCATGGGGCACAGCCTCCACAGATCCATGGGGGGTAGCATCACCCACATCCCCTACAAGCTCTGACCCCTGGGGTGGAGGAGCCCCGCCCACTATAGCCCCTCCTCCAGACCCCTGGGGAGAGACGTCCAACAAAGTTAATAATGTCGACCCCTGGGGAAGTTCAGGTAAGCAACCACAGCACATGACCATGTTTGAACTAGCCAGTCAGATGGGTCATACTGTACATGTATTGATTATTAAAACAGAACAATGACTCTCTTTCTCTCTGAGAGTGAAAGAGGATGTGAAGACATTTACTATTCTTCACTCCACAGTTCCATTTCCTGTCCTACATGTCACCATGCTTTCACATCTGGTCTTTTCATCCATTTATATGCTTTCGGTTTGTAATGAAGAAAGCAAGCATGCTGAATCCATTCTCCCTCTGTGTCTAAATCAGGGATTTTTATCCTCTTGTTTCTACTCAGGACTGACTGTGGCTGTGTCTCAACCAGACCTGTCTCTTCTTTTGCCCTTTTTATGCCTTTTTGATGTATGAAAATGATGCTTCTTATCTCTCCTTTACCTCCACTGAGTTTAAGATGATTTTTAGGATAAAGTAATGTGGCAGCCAGTTATGTCTACTCATCTGTTCTGTTGGAAAGTTAGTATGGTTGGAGAGGTTAAGGAGAGAGAAATGCCACTGTTGGTGCCCAGCCCAGCTTCCTGTTCCCTCCTTGTTGTGGGATGTATACCTGTAAGGTGTTGTGTTAACCTCCCCCCCACCCTGCGTCTCCTCCCCTCCCTTGTAGCTGTGACCCCCCCCAGTGCTGACCCCTGGGGCCCTCCAGTGCCTCCCAGCACTTCCTCCTCTGGGGGGCCAGTAGACCCCTGGGCAAAGGACGGGCCTGTCCCTGCCTCTGACCCTATCACCTCCGACATCTGGAGTGGCTCCGCCAAACACACTAATGGCACAGGTACACTCACACTAAAATCTACATGGACTCATGCACACTGAGGTACTGGTACACAGTCTTACATATTCTACACACACAAATTTTCAATTGCTCGCACACAACAGCTGTCTTGTCTTACATTTCATCCTCCTATGTGTGAGTATGTAATTCTGTATGTGGTATTTTTTTTTGCAATTATGTGAGAACTTTTTTTGGTATTCTGGGTCTAATTTACTCTCCCAATTTCTTATTACCCACTTTGTCACAACTGTCCTCACTTAGGAGATCCAGAGCTGCGTGGGTCTTCAGCAACAGGCTGTGACAGCACAGACTCACCAGTGCCCTTTGACCTGTCATCCCTTGGTTCTTCACTCCCTGTTCGGAAGACGCCCGAGTCTTTCCTTGGCCCCAATGCAGCGCTGGTCGATCTTGATTCCCTGGTGCCATCTAAACCCAAGTCCAAACAGCCACCACCTCCTTCCATCTCTTCCTCATCAGCGCACAATCCCTTCCTCCAGAACACAGGTTAGCTGCCTCTGCAGTTTGTGAGCTCAGTGTTTTGTGACCAGAAAGATGAGATCAATCTTACCAAATGCCTGTGACGCATGTTTAGGGAGAGTCTAGAGGCAAACCATACACGTTTTCTGGAATTTCAGGAATAATGACTGACTTTGACTTGGGCTTTTTTAAACTGCTGTGATACTCCTACAAAACATTTAGGGGGCTAAACAGGGAAGCGTTTTTAAGTTTTATTCAGAAATTAGTGTAATTGCTCAGGAAAGTGGTAAATAATTAAAATTTGGGCATACTTTTAAAACAAGATACCAAATGTATGACTTATTTTTAAAAATATAAAAGTAGAATATAAACTATTAATATTAAAGTATAATATATATTTTTTAGGCTATTGAATTTGGCCCTAAAAACCTCAAATACTTTCTAACCAGATGACATCACCTTGGAATCCAGTGACATTGAGAGGAATCTTGGAGTCATTTTTGACCAGGGTGTTGTTTAATGCTCACATTAAACAAATATGTAGGACTGCCTTGTTTCACCTCCACAGTATCGTCAGAATTAGAAACATCCTGTCTCAGAGTGATGCTGAAAAAGTAGTTCATTCATTTATTATTTCTAAGCTTGATTATTGTACTTCATTGCTATCTGGCTGTTCTAAAAAGCTTTCAGTTGATCTCTGCATTGGCTACCTGTTAAATTCAGAATTTAATTTAAAATCCTTCTACTCACAAAGTTTTAAACAATCAGGCCCCATCCTATCTTAAGGACCACATTGTATGATATTATCCCAATACAGTACTTCACAGGCCTACTTGTGGTTCATAAAGTTTTTAAAAGTAGAATGGGAGGCAGAGCCTTCAGCTATCAGGGCCCTCTCCTGTGGAATGAGCTCCCAGTTTGTATTTGGAAAGCAGACACCCTCTCTACATTTAAGATTAGGCTTAAAACTTTCCTTTTTGATAAAATTTATAGTTAGGGATTAGCTAGGCTTCTGGGGGGGCTTCTTATGATGTGCTGGGTCCCCACCCACCTCTTTTCACTCCTCAGACATTTATTTGCTACTGCTGCATGTCATTAAATGTTGTCTTCTCTCTCCCATAGTCTGTGTCTCTCTTTGTTCTTCTTTCTCTCTTCTCTTTCCCCTCACCCAAAACCAGTCGAGGCAGATGGCTGCCCCTCCCTGAGCCTGGTTCTGCCAGACGTCTCTTCCTGTTAAAAGGAAGTTCCTCCTTCCCACAGTTGCCAAATGCTTGTTCATATTTAGAAACAATCGCCTGATTGTTGGGGCTCTCTCTAATACTGCAGGAGCTTTATCTTACAGTTTAAAGTGCCTTGAGACAACTTTTGTTGTAAATTGCCACTATATAAATAAAATAAAATTGAATATAAAAAGTAAATATTGAAGGGACTGCATGAGTACTCCATAACCTTTTTGTGGGGCTACAACAAAATATTAGCATTTAACTTAAAAAATGAATGAATTAAACTAGAAATACTCAGAGTGCAAGACTCCACCAAAGTTAGGTTTGCCGTCCACCTCAGTGGTAAAAATATATTTTTTTAAATTTCTGTATCCAGATTGTGATCCAGGTCATTTCCAAAATTTTATTTTTATTGTATCGTTCCCCACCCCTCAAAAAAATAATGAAAGTCTGTTCATAACCTATTGTTATATTGCTCACATACAAACAAACGAAGGCTGGTGAAAACCTAGTCTGCTTAACAGAGGTAAAAATGCATGTCATGGTTTTCTAAACCCCAGTGATTCACACAAATGTCTAAAATGAAACAAAGTCAGAAAGGAAAAAGGTGCTGGGTTGTCAAAGTAGCTTTTGATCTGTTTGGTTGATTCACTAACTGTTAGTACATCAGCTGAAGGACTAATGACCTAATGCCATTTTGAGCCGTCTGTCCATCTAGTCACATTTCATGAGAATCACTTCTCCTTTTAGAGTTGTTTTCTTTCAGCTGCTCCCGTTAGGGTTCACCTTTACAGGTATTGGTCAGATTTCACCTAATGGGTTGTTTTGACTCTGATCTGTTACATTTGTCTCAGTATTACATGCACATCTAAATTCAGAATATTAATAAAAACATTGAATAAAATGAAAATGTGTTAAACATGTGAACAGTGTGATTTATACTATGTTTTTTTTTTCCTGTCCCAGGTTCCTCTCCTGCTCCTGGCATGGCAGTGACTCCAGGCAGTACCATTTCCAGTAGGGGGGTTTCTCCAACACCTGCATCCTCTAATCCTTTTGGTGTGGCCCCTTCTATGACCTCAATCTCACCTCAGCCCTCCTCACTTGGCCTGAGTGGCCTCCGCACCAGTCCTGTGCCTCCCAATCCCATGCTGGGCATGGTACAACCAGGAATGGGCATGGGGCCGATGAGTATGGGAATGGGGGCTCCAGGAATGGGTCTGGGCATGATACAGGCTAGCCCAATGGGCATGCCCTACAGTGGGCTCTCCCCTATGGCACCCCCAGGCTCAGGTCTATTGGGGCCCGGAGGTGCACCACCCCCTCAGCTGATTTTGGGTGGGCCCACAGGAACAGGAGGGGTGATGGGGGCAGGAGGATCAGTGGGAGGTGGAGGAACGACGGGAGCAAGCACCAACCCGTTTCTTCTTTGAGGAAGTGTCACCACTACTTTGCTCACCTTTCAGCCTCCTGTCGTACCTGCTGCCCCTATGCTCATCCCCCCTCAACACAATTTGTGTCCAAAAAGAAAAATGCCTACATCTCTATATTTAAAGAAAAGGAAAAAACAAAACAAAAAATCCTTTTTTTCATCTTTTTCTTTTTGAAAGCATTATTTCATTTCAGAATAATTTTCTTCATTTAATTTCTTTCATTTCAACATGGGTTATTTTGGGGTGGGAAATAGAGATCTATTTATTTTGTTTTAATCCATTTCTGTTCTGTATTGTACTTGATGTGTTTGGTTTTTTTCAGTCCTGTCTTGAAATGAAGGTAAGTTTGTGAGACCTGGAGGATTTTTCAGTAGTGTCACTCTATTCTAACATTACTGCACTGAGAGAGTGATGGGGGGTGAGGAGACATAGCCACTAACAAACTGGACAGAGAAACTGTTGTACCTGCCTCTTCCTCTTTTCTCCCTCTAGGATGAAGACAAACACTGAATCACTGAAATGAAACAAGTGCATGAAGAGTTATTTTTAATTAACTGTAGACTGAGATACGGACTGAAAAGCCTGCATTAACATTTCAGGCACGATGTGGTCAAATTGTTTCACTTTT
>VUQH01082775.1:0-24784 GCA_015106775.1 Etroplus canarensis
AGGTCTGCCCCTGTTGTACAGAAAATCCAGGAGTACAACACAATAAGTTATTAAATCATGACCAGGTCCATATGTATTAGACTTGTTAGTGCTGGTTGTATTACTTCTACCACTCCTACAATAATAATGATATAATAATAATAACAATAATAATCACCTTTTCTCTTGCTACTACAGTTTATGAGTGGCAGATGGGCTTCATATTAACTGCAGTGTCAGGGTTTCTGCACTACATTCGTCATCATTACCGCCACTAACGCCTGCCCACTCCACACAGTGCACAAACTCCCCTGTGGTTTGATCTGCAGCGACACCCCACCCCACCCCCTGTGTGTCACAGACTGTGACAGCTAGTCCATGTAAGGAGAGAGTACACTCACTGTTACTATGGGAACAAGTAAACTGTGGACCGAGAAATTGGAAGAATGAAATAGCTGGCTGTGAGAACCAAAGGCCAAACAGTGTGTTTGGGAGTTGAATTTCTTTCTTTGTGCCTTGCTGAGGAGAACTGAAGGTGAGTTGAATACAACAGGAGGGTGTTATGTAGAAATGTATGACTTTGGTCATTTACTCACGTTTTCACAACACACACAAAAGAACCATCAAAACAAATAGAGAAGAGTCATTCAGAAAATAACACATCTGACATCTAACCAGATTACACTCTGGTAATATTTATAGTACATTATCCTTTTTAGATAAGATAAAAGCTGATATGTAAGGCTGTATGATGTAATGTTTTAAAGGCTTTTAAAACACTAGGCAGTACTGGTTTATTTATACTCAAAAATCTCATAAAAAGCAGCAAACATGTGAGTGATGTTTGATTATTTTTATTCTAGTTCATCATTGTTACTGGACTACTCCACAATGCCACTTGCACCAAGATCTTCTGCAAGCTCTGCCAAGATGCAGACCAAACTGAGCACCTGGACCCCTCTGAACGACCCACGGGCCAACAGCAAGGTCAGACCAGCTCATACTGAAACGTTGCCACCAGCCAAAAGCTAGCTATTCAAAGGCGCAATAGATGTGATACGATTTTTATATCCAGCAGTTAAAAGTAAATACCAACCACAGCTGTTGACTAACAATGCAATAAAAGGTTTCCTTCCTGCTGAAATCTGGGGAGGTAGAAGTATAGAGTAGCAGAAAACAGAAACACATGTAAAATACAAGCAGGACAAAACAGCTCTTAAATTTTGCTTTAAACAGCTTACGTGCAGTCCACTAGTGGAGTAAAGTCAGGTTTCAGCTTCTCCAAAAGTTACAAAATGTTCACTTAGTTGTGATAAGGTGAAGGTTTGATTTAAAGCTTTGACCTGTGCTTGAAACATTAAGCACGCGCCTTACACAATCTTAAAGGCATGCTTTAAATCATCACCCAGGGTTCTAGTAAAACAGAGTCTGAAAAATCCTTGAGTTACATGTTCTATATAGTAAATAAAGTCAGAAAGGAGGGTCTTATTTGGGTTGTCAGCTGAATTCTATGGAGAATCAATACTGCAAAAAAAAGCAATAAATGTCTTTATATTTAAAAATATACCAAACATATTAAAGTAAACATAGGCAGATTTAATTTACTTTTTGTTTATTTTGTATTTTCAGATTTTTTTCTTTTCATTTATTTCTGTTAATTTTTAGTCATCATGTTTGTTTATTTGTTAGTTTGTTTGTTTCGGTGTTGCTTGCATTCCCTGCTTATACATATTTCCACAGACCTATTTATTTCTTTATTTTCTTGTCATACTTCTCTTATGCCTTTCTGCTGCATTATGCAAATGAGGATGCTGTGATTCAAAGTGTGTCATGGGGGGAGCTTTCGACTATTGGTTTATCAACAGGAGGGATTGCCCACATTGAGCACATTGTTAAAAAATGGAGGAACTAAATAATTAATTTCTTTCTTTTTTTGTGGACACATAAGTGTGAGATTAAATATTTAGTCATTTATTTGTTTGTGTTTAAAATTTTAACAATGTTGGTCTTCCATAAATATAAATATATATATTTTTATTCATCTTTGTGTATTTTTATTAACATTTGCTGTTGCCTTGTTTTCAGGTGTTTGAAGAGAGACGAAGCCTTCTGGCAAAGTGGGTAGGTCTAAGAAGATGAATGGAGATGCACTTAATGCACTCATGGTTCGTTCCTGTACAGTGAGCCTTGTGTGAGCTGAGGCCCCACACACACAAAGTTAGTTGTTAGAAACCATGCTGTGTTCACTGTGGACTTCTTTTTCCATCTGATTCAGTTCAGCTGAAGCAGAATAGTGCGAAAGAGTTCTGTTGTTTTCTTTCATGTCTTTACCAGTTTGACAGGTGGTCTAACAGTCAGAGGAAGGCAGTGCTGCAGGACTTGCTGCAGAGCTGTTCAGCAGAGCAGCTCAGGTTCCTGAGCCTCAGTGTGAGCAGACAGCTCCCCCTACAGGCCGCAGACTTCACATGCCTGCTCCCCAGAGCCCTCTGCCTCTACATCTTCTCCTTCCTGGACCCACGCAGCCTCTGTCGATGTGCCCAGGTGCAAATGGAGTTATTAATAGGGAGTGACATGGATTTTTTTTGTTGTGGAGAATCTGTGCATTTGACTTTGTTCTCCATGTGCAGGTGAGCTGGCACTGGAAGAGCATAGTGGAGCTGGACCAGCTGTGGATGCCCAAGTGTCTAAGGCTTGGCTGGTGCATCAGCTTCTCCCCAACACCATTCGAGCAAGGTGTCTGGAAGAGACTCTACATCCATGCAGTCCAGGCGATGCAGCAGAGCCTGCCGCAGGTTGGAAGAGCCAGAATTTGCTCAGTCCAATATAAACTTGATGTCAAAAACAGGTAATAAATGTCTGTTGTTTTACTACAGACTGCCTCATCCCAGCAGCAGTTTGCAGTTCCAGATGTTGCAGCAACAAGCAGCGTTCACCAAGACCAAGAACCCTCAGAAATAACTTTAAATGAGGAGGGTCCAGCATCAACCAAGAAGCAACTTGGAAGCAGCTCCCGCAAAGGATTAAGAAAGGGGAAGCAGTCAACTGCACCTCCACCATGGAGAGACTCTGACAGATGTCCCAAAGATACACTACGCTTCAACTACTTGGACAATCTGGACCCCATCGAACAGGCGCTGAGAGTGTAAGACTGCAGGGAACATTTGCTGAATCGTGTTAAGCAAAAATGCAACTACCAGCAGCAGCAGCAGCAGCATTTTAGTGAGGCCCACTATGGTTTCTTTATACGCAACATTAATTGCCAACAAATGATATCAATTCCTTCTGTTAGAAATACTGCATGAAAATGCTGGAAGACTGCAGGTTTGGGTACAAATTAAGAGTTTGTGATAAGGATTTCTTTTTTAAAATTCTCAGTATGAGAGGCCAAAGGATTTTACCTCCAGTTGCCAAATCACAACAATAGTTATCTGAAGGACGGGAAGAAGCCTCTTGTAGAGCCAAACCATCTGCACACAGATTGTATATAAATGATGTACTTTAACATCATGACAAAACTTACTGGTTAGTAAAGTCCTGTCTTGAAGTCTTCATCTGAGTGTTTTGACTGTCGCCATCTTGGTGTCTTGAAACCAGGCATGATGAGATTGTGAGAGGTGGATCTGAGCAACTCGTCAATGATACAGTAGACCGTCTCTACAGGACTCCCGGCTTTGTCCTCCTTTATGACTTAGATGGGCCGGCAATTTGCAAAATGAACATCATATTATGTTCAACAAGACTTGAAACTAACAATTGAGAATATAAACTCATCAAGAAACTGTTTATTTGGGTCATATATCAAAGGAGCCACAGGGTCATTTTCCCATAGAATTCTATGCAACAAGATTTCATGCAGCTAGAGGTTTTGCCCCCTGCTGGCCAATAGAAAGAATGCAACTTTTAAACTTGGAAGCTATGTCCGTCTTTTCTTTTCTGATTTTTGTATTCGGACTGACTAATGAGCTGAGAAAAGTCCCCAAAGAACAAAGTTCACATATGAGTTATTCTCTCCTTGTATCAAACAGCTGGCAGAAAGTTTATTTATGTATGTATGTATGTATGTATGTATGTATTTATTTATTTATTTATATTTCTTTACTCAATTTCCAAAGCATCACTAACAAGATATGGCATTGTGCAATGGATATGTTTGCAGCAAATTGGCATACAGAAGGCCAAAAGAGTTATACACTTACTGGCCACTTTATTAGATACACCTTGCTAGTACCTCACTGGACTTCCTTTTGCCTTCAGAATTGCTTTAATGCTTCATGGCATAGTTTCAACAAGATCCTGGAAACATTCTTTGGTGATTTTGGTTCATATTGACATGATGGCATCACACAGTTGCAGCAGATTTTTAGCTACAGATACATGATGCCAATCTCCTGTTCCACCACATCTCAAGGGCGCTCTACTGAACTGAGATTTGGTGACTGTGGAGGCATTTTGAGGACAGTTAACTCATTGTTATGTTCAAGAAGCCAGGTTGAGAAGATACGAGATGTGTGACGTGGTGTGCTATCCTGCTGGAAGCTGCCATCAGAAGATGGGTACACATCATAAAGGGTCAGCAATGATACACAGGTAGGCTGTGGCTTTTAAACAACTAAGGACCCCAAATAGTTGAAAGAAAATATCCCCCACATCATTACACACTTAGCTGCCTGAACCACTGATACAAGGCAGGATGGATCCACGCTTTCCTGTTTTTACCATACCATGTGAGTGTTGCAGCAGAAATCGAGACTAATCTGTACAAGCAACATTTTCCAGTCTTCTTTGGTAAGCTCATGCAAATTGTAGCCTTAGTTTCCTGTTCTTAGCTGTCAGGAGTGGCACCTGGTGTGGTCTTCTGCTGCTGTTGCTCATTTGCTTCAAGGTGGGCATTCAAAGATGCTCTTCTGCATGGTTGGAACGAGCAGTCATTTGAGTCACTGTCGCCTTCATATCAGCTCAAGGCAGTCTGGCCGTTCTCCTCTGACCTCAACAACAAGGCATTTTCCATCAGAGAACTGCCGCTCACTGGATATTTTCACTTTTTCAAAGCATTCTCAACCCTAGAGATGGTTTTGTGGTAAAATCCCAGTAGATTAGTAATTTCTGAAATACTTAGATCAGCCCAACTGGTGCCAACAACCATGCTCAAAGTCACTGAAATGATCTTTATTCTTCATTCTGATGCTCAGTTTGAACTTCAGCAGGTCATGTTGACCATGTCTACATTCATAAATGTGTTGAGTTATGGTTGATTAGACATTTGCGTTATGAGCAAGTGAACAGGTATAGCTAATGGACTAGATGGTGAGTGTACATATATATTTTGGGGGCTAACTTTGTACTAGTGGTGATATTAGTGCCAGAGAGCTTAGCAATTACAGCGACCGAGATCTATTTCAGTGTGCACACACTGGGAAGGAAGTATTGTTTTATAGATAGACCTGAAAAAACCCAATGCTGCACAGAGGAACATTTTGGACAACAGTGTGGTTATAACATTGTGTTAGAGGCTCATGTTAAGACGTTTCCTGTTTTTACATGAATTTCCTCCTGTCCACAATGCAGACCCATGAAGAAATGGTTTTCTAAGTTTGGTGTAAAGAACTTGAGTGGCCTGCATGTATTCCTGTCCACAGTCCAACATCACTGTAGGACTTCACTAATGCTGTTTTGTATGAATGGGAACATAGTGAGTGCCTTCTTCTTCACTGTTTCTCGGCTGCTCCTGTTAGGGGTCGCAACAGTGGATTATCTGTCTCCACCTCTTTCCCTTCATCTATGAACTTTCTCCGTGGTCTTCCTTTGTACCTCCTGCCCTGCAGCTCCATCGTAAACCACCTTTATCCATTATACAATTATCCCTCTGGGATTAATAAAGTATTCTGATTCCCATTCTGATTATATCCACTATCCCTCCTCTGAACATGTCCAAACCGTCTGAAACTTGCCTCTCTGACTTTAACTCCAAACAGATAAAGAAGGTTATTACCTCTGTCTTGCTTCTACTGACTTTCATACCTCTTCTCTCCAGTGCATACCTCCACCTCTCTAGGCTCTCTTCCACCTTCTTCCTGCTCTCACTACAGATCACAATGTTGTCTGCAAACATCATAGAGCACAAAGAATCCTGTCTGACCTCAGCTGTCAACCTGTCCATCACCATTACAAACAAAAAGAGGCTCAGAGCTTGGACACTGATGTAATCCCACCCCCACACTGGACCCATCTGTCACTCTTACTGCACACCTCACCACTGTCTCACTGTCCTCATACATGTCCTGCACCACCTTCACATACTTCTCTGCCACTCCTGACTTCCTCATACAATTCCACAGTTCCTCTCTTGGCACCCTATCATATGCTTTCTCTAGATCCACAAGGACTCAGTGCAACTCCTTCTGATCTTCAACAACTCTTTCCTATGTCTTCATGGTATGGCTCATTAGCTTAATCCCTCTGTAGGAATATAGTGGGTGCCTGAAATGAGAAATATAGAAATACATTTCGTTAAGCAATGACATACATTTAATATCATACATTAGTATTATTGTAATATTGACTAAACATCCCCAAAAATGTATATTTAGTAACTTAAAGGGGGCCTAATATGCTAATTTCCTCTTAATTATTTTTATTTACAGACTCTAATAGAGTAGCTTTTCATGATTCAAAGTTTAATGATAATCCTTATTTATATTATACTGTGCTGTGGTGCAGCCCCTCAGTTACTGAAACCAACAATTTTAGCTCCTCTTCCTTTCTTCTGATTGGCTACCCCTCAAAAACAGGGGGTTTAAATTGCAAGTGGGTGAGGCTTCTGTGCTCACAGCCAGCACTGTGTGGATGACCACATTAGAGGTGTCTTCCCTCAAAACCGTCTTAAACTGAGTGTTTAGAGCACTTTGAAGCTCGAGCACTCGCTCAGTGTTTACTTGTACATACGCTGACCTCATTATTTGAAACTTTGGCCATGCATAATAGCTCCCCTTTAATAACAAAGCATTGCACAGTCATATTTCTCTGTATATGTCAGTATCATTTTGCAGATTGTTTCTTACTGAGATGGCCATCTCTCTCCAGGCAGATGAGAAGCAGCAGAGCCTCCACCTGCTGCAGTACCACATCAAAGCTGGACGACGGAAAGAAGAAAACAGTCTCTGAAGCAAATTACAAACTACGCAAAGCCAAATCATTGGTAAACCACGCCACATTCATCATAACCCCACTATGGCTGTGACCTCCTTGTCTTTATCACAGGGAGATAATAAACGCAGACAAATCTCTGGAGACTGTGCATTCAGCAGGCATCATGCATTATGGAAGAGTATTTACACAGAGGGAGGCAAATTATGCTAATGATGGTGTTTGAGGGAAGGGTGGAGGAGAGGGTGAAATAGAGGACACTGGCATGTAATACTCAGGCACTGGTGGAATATATTTATTTAAGGTCTGGGTATTTACTCTGTAACATAATACACTTAGAAGCATGTTGAAGTCACTATAACATAACATCTCTTCTTTCAGATGTTCCTCAGCTCCAACAGGAAGCCCCACCATTCTCCTCCTCCTCCTCCTCCTCCTCCAGCTCTTTCTGCTGCCCTTCATCCTCCTCCTCTTCAAACCCAAACTCGCCCCCCATGGGCGTCTTACATTCAAGAGTACCACATCATCACGGAGGACACTGAGAGACTGCTCCGTATGGCCCAGTGGAATGCTGGGATCCGTCCGAGGCCGGTGAGGCCGCCGGTGCCCCAGCTGAGTGTGGAGGCACTCAGGGCATCTCAGCGCTCACACAGGAGCATTCCCAGTAAGTGATCACACTTGCTGCTGCTCCTCTGGGCTGAATATGATGTAACCACATTGCAAGAAACACCTTCAGGGCAAACTTTAGATTCAAAAAGACTTATTCTGCAGGAAAGTGAGTCTGAGCAGTTTGTGACCCTATTAGAAATATTAGAAGTATTAGGGCTTGTTTCCAAATGTTGAATGGAGGTAAAGTATTCATTCTGTACAGCAACAAAATAATGTACTAAATGTACTTGCGTATAGAAAGTTATGTAAATTTATTTTACTCAAATATGGATGATTAGATGGGTAATGTGGGGCATGTGGCGCCATGAATATCGTTATTGTTCTTTGCACTGGAAAGCTACTCTAAACAGCACATAGCACTGATTCAGACAGGCCACAAAGTCAAGCTGCAATCCCTGCAGCTTAAGCTGATCTGAATTCCAACCCACATCATCTGACAACTCAGATGAAACCCTTATAGGCATCCAGTTAGTAAATCTCATACAGGCGTGTTTTGCTTTAGCCTGCTCACAGCTGTGGCACATCTGCGAGCTGTTCTGCAACCCACCTCCCCCCAGCTCCTTCTTATCATGCTGTATCTGACTTGATGTCATATCTGACGTGGTTGTTGAGGGCTGCTCTGTTCTGTGCTGGGAACTTGTTGCTGTTTTTGGTGCATCCAGCTTTCTTTATATGCATTTAAATAGAACACCTGTTTTGTCCTTCTGACAACAGACCGTAATATATATAAAGACTTTCTGTTTTCTTCATTAGGTATACCTGTTCAACTGCTCATTAACTCAAGTATTTACAAACAACCAAGTGCATTTAGGCATGCACACTTAGGCATGTCATTGTTAGGGGTTACAGAGAATGTTCTGAAAAAGAGAAAATATGCAGAGAGCAGCAGCTGCCTTCTTGATACCACAGGTAAAAGGAGAATGGCCAGACTGTTTTGAGATGATAGGAAGGCAACAGGAACTCAAAGAAACACTCATTACGACTAACGTATGCAGAAGAGCATCTCACACCACGAAGAAAATTGAAGCAGTTGGGCTACAGCGGCAGAAGACCAAACTGGGTGCCACTCTGGTCAGCTAAGAGCAGAAAACTGAGGCTCAAATTTGAAAACAGAAGAGTGGAAAAACTTTGCTTGGTCTGATGAGTCTCAATTTGCCGCGACATTAAGATGGTAGGGTCAGAGTTCAGAGTAAAAAACATGAAAGCATGGATTCATCCTGCCTTGGTGTCTTAGTACCAGTTGAGCTTCACAGTCTACCTGAGCACTGTTGCTGACAATGTCCATCCTTTTATGACCACAGTGGAAGCAGCCATTTTCTGATAGCTGCTTCCAGCAGGATAACACACCAGGTAACGAAGCTCAAATCATGTGAAACTGGTTTCTTAAGCATGGCATTAAGTTCACTGTACTAAGGCGGCCTCCACAGTTACCAGATCTCAATCCAACAGAGCACATTTGGGATGTGGTGGGATGGGAGAGTCACATCATGAATGTGCAGCTGACAAATCTGCAGCAACTATGTGTGCGCGCGCACACACACACACACACACACACACACATACAAATCTTAACGTTCATTTAAAGAGGAAAGAAACAATGACTGAAGTACATTATTCTTCAGCTTTTCAAAAATAATGGTGAGTTGACGTTGTATGGCACTGATCTGTCTGCCAGTGTAACACAAGATCTTGATGTAATTTAATCAATTTAAGCAAATTCCCAGTACATGGATAGCAAGGGAGAATTGAAAGATGATGCCAAGAATATAAGGGAACAATCTGAGAGATAGAGGATGAAAAGAAAGAGTGGTGCATTTATTTTGGATGAAATTTGAACGACTGTGTGAGACCTTGTCTTCATGTTCTTAAAGCATAAGACTTTCCCATTCCCTCAGTAAATGCTTTACTATAAGCATGACAGACTTATAGGCTGTAACTCATACAATGATTAATGATGACAGTTTACACTTTACTGAGTTCTTATCGTCTGTTTATGTCATATTTATGTTGACAAAAATGTAAAAGGGGCACCTTCATGAGTAAATCACACAGGCATATGCAAAGCAGAGAGTACAACACAGTCTCAGCAGAATACCTGAATTCTATCTATCTATCTATCTATCTATATATATATATATATATATATATATAAGAAGAGGGTAAATTATTTTAAAACTATTTCTTATCAACTTTGAAAAACTGTGTTTGTATTATTGATCGTAGGTACGCCCCTGTTTGAGGTTCAGCCCTGGAGTGTGTCTGCATCACACACACAAGAGAAGGAGTATATCACCCCCACCTGGTGGAAAGCAGAACTACAGCACACAACCTGATGATCCAGAGCATGATTTTTTTTTAGCACATGCAAATCATTGTGTAAACATGAGCAGATATAGAAAGAAAAATGAATATAAGATTATTGTTAGTTTAGATTTAATTATTCAGGAGAAATGATCAAAAGAAACGGAGAAAATTTCAACCATTTCTGAGAAAGGAGACAAATTGACAGTATTTCATAAGAAGTGTTTAGTATTGTGCTATATATATGGAAAACCCTTGGTGGAGAATACAAGGGAGCAGCTGAAAGTTAGATGTAGCTATGGGTCTAAAAAAATGAAGCTAATGACCTGCAGGGGGCGACTCTTCTGGCTGGCAAAAAGCCCAACCATATGTAAGAAAATGACCCAACTGCACACTTGATTTATTACCACCATCAACATTTGCTTGAACAGTGATGGTCTCAGTTATTTCAAGTCTTCTTCAGTAAACCATGGCATTGTTTTTATGACCTATGGTCCCATTTTGAATAAAATAGATGATTAAACAGGTTATACTTTAGGATATTGCTAGCCTGCAATTGACAAGTTGCTATCATGTGGGCATGTGGCATGTTTTTTGTTTCATAGCCACGTTCAGGCCTTGCTTGGTCAGTGTTTGGTTTTAATAAACTTTTATATGCTGTCTATAATTTTAAGTCTTACATAAGTGATTACAGTTATTAACAATACACTAACCAGCCACTTTATCAGGCACACTTGTTGAACTGCTCTTAATGCAAATATCTAATCAGCAAATCACATGGCAACAACTCAGTGCATTTAAGCATGTTGATCTGGTCAAGATAACCTGATGAAACTCAAACTCAGCATCAGAATGGGGAAGAAAGTTGATTTTAGGGAATTTCAGTGTGGCATAGTTGTTGGTGCCAGACAGGCTGATCTGAGTATTTTAGAAACAGCTGATCTACTGGGATTTTCCCCACATAACCATCTTTAGAGTTTACAGGGAATGGTCCAAAAACGAAGATATCCAGTGAATATCTGTTTTCTGGGTGAAAATAATTTGTTGGTGCCAGGCATCAGTGGAAAATGACTACTTTGAACTGATAGGAAGGCAACAAGAGTTTACCCATTTTACTCATTGCAAGGGATTTACTCATTACAAACAAGGTATGCAGAAGAGAATCTGAACACAAAACACGTTGAACCTTGAAGCAGCTGGGCTACAGCAGCAGGAGAACACAGTCAGTTAAGAACGGGAACCTGAGGCTACAATTTGCACGGGCTCATCAAAACTGGAGAACAGGAGATTCGAAAATGTTCCCTGGTCAGATTCATCTTGATTTCTGCTGCATTCAGATGGTGGGGGTCAAAATTTGGCCTGAACATGAAAGAATGGATCAATTCTACCTTGTAATCAGTGGTTCAGGCTGCTGGTAGTTGTGTAATGGTGCAGGGTATACTTCTTTTGCACTTTTGAATTTGAGTACTAATTGAGCTCCTGAGGATTGTTGCTGACCATGTCCATTCCCTTATGACCACAGAGTACCCTTCTGATGGCTGCTTCCAACAAGATAACGTGCCATGTCAAAAAACAAAAATAATCTCAAACTAGTTTGGAGTTCACTGCACTCAAATAGCCTCCACAGTCAACAGATCTCAATCCAACAGAGCTGACCTTTGGGATGTGGTGGAACAGGAAATTAGCATCATGGATGTGCAATCCCACAAATCTGCTGCAACTGTGTGATGCTTTCATGCCAATGTAGATCAAGATCTCTGAGGAATATTTTTAGCACCTTGTTAAATCTATGGCCTGAAGAATTAAAGCAGTTCTCAAAACAAAAAGAGGGTCCAACCTAGTACTAGTGGCTAATGAGAATTCCCGTGGTGTAGTGGTTTACACATTTACCTAACAAGGGAAAGATCCTTTATTCGATTCCAGATGGGGACACAAGCCTTTCTCACCATTGGAGGGCTGCATCATCAATGGCATCTGGTGTAAAACCTCTGCAAAATTACCAAGATGGATTAATCTGCTGTGCGACCCTTTGGGAAAAATACAAGGGAGCAGAGGTGAATTTTTTTAGCCTTGTTTTTAATGCTGTAAATAAAGAAGCTAAAAGAACCAGTCAGTGTAAGAAATGTACCACCTTTATTATCCAATCCACACATCCCATTCAGTATGCAATAACATAGCAAAAGCCATTTAGATAACCAGTGAGTCTGAACTCCAGAAATACTTAACAGTAAATGTCAGTTTAAGACAAAGAAACTGATATTGATCAGTATTCAAAACAACTTCTTGCATTCAACACACAGTAGCATATCTTGGGCAAAGAGAGAAGCCTTGTGTACATCAATCAGGACAATGTCATTTTTTTAAAATGAAAAAAAAAACACTTCAGTCAGATGTAAAATATCACTATCATACGTACAACCTGGCTTCAAAGTTTTGCACATGTACAGTTTTCATTCGTTGCATATACGTAAAACATTACGTTTGAAGTATGGCTCACACCTGTATGTGTATATTACTAAATACAAGACAATGAAAAAAAATTAAATGAAAGACATGTTAATTCAATGATAGCTAACCAAATGATGAATGTTAATTAAAGACCAGGAGTGTGCTGTATTTATGGCTTTTGGATTTTAAATAAAATAAAAATAACTGCATATTTCACAGGTTATGTCCTAATATTTGTCAGCTTATGCAGGTCTTTAAGGCAAATGTTGTGCTTCATAATGAGCCACAGACATTAGACCACAAGGGTTGAGTTAATATTCAAAGTGGCAGATAATACAGCTATTACTGTAATGTAAAAAAGGCTTAAAGAAGGGGTTTTACAACTGCTCTACTGAAGTATCTGTTGCTTTCTTTAATACACACGCTATCTTGATGCACTGCTGTTCGGATTACAGTAAAAACAAAGAACAATTAAAGCAAACAGCCACAGATTGTCCAAGCTACTGTGAGCAGACTCTGCTTGTGGATAAACTGAAAACAATCAGAGTACTACTTAGAAGAATGACCTAGACTTTTAGAAGTACACAGTATAATTAGGCCGCTTGAGGCAATAAGCATACACTCGAAATGCTCAAGTCATTTCTTTTACTTCAACAGTTTGATTGACGTTTGCAGGCAAGAAATGATTCTGGGCATTGTTCAGAAGACACGGACAGCGTCTGAAGGGACTGTGATGAAATCAAGCATGTCAAATATTATCAAAAGTCATATAAAAATTAACCTGGTCACATTTTCCCTCCAGCAGAAACCAGAGGGAAATTGATTCAAAAGCAAGATTTAGTAAATAAAAAAGAAAAACACATTATTTATTCAGAATTAAAGACATTTTTGGCCTTTCTTTTAAAGAAACTCTTATAGCAAAGCCTCACAGATTAAAAGTTGCTAAAGAGATGGCAAACACACAATTGTTGTCACGCAAGTCAAAAACAGCTGAGTAAAACATTTGGTGGGTTCATTGACGTCATTCGCTTCTTTATCATCAGTCACGCCTCAACTTTGACACACTGGATGTGCAAAGTAAGTTTTTATGTTCACAGTGGATTCATTTATATGGGTGCACACGGCAGGAGTTTGAGAACAAAAAGAGAAGAGAGAGAGAGAGAGAGAGAGACAGAGAGAATACACTCAAATGCTCTTAAAACATCTCATCAATCAATCCCTGTTTTAGTATTTAGCCCTTCACTGCAACAGTAATGTCCATCTTAACAATGATTGTATGCTCCGTCGTTAAACCTCATTGTTTGAGCACGATATAACTTCGCTTGTTTTAATATATATACACTTTTCTTCAACGTCTGTCTTTGTGATTTAAACGAGAAACAATGTCAGGATTTAAACATCCGCAGGTTTTATTAAAAGCTGTACAAAAGATTGAAACAATTCATTAAAGGACATGTTTCTGCTGCCTTGTTTCTTTATTTTTGAGTGCTGCAGGCAAAGCTCAGTAATATCTATCTATATATATATATATATATATAAATATATATATAAATATATATATATATATAAAAAAGGCTGATAGGTAGCCATCATCGTGCTTCGACAGCTCTCAACAGTTGAGGCAATTCATATGGTGCCTTTGGATTTTTTTGCACAGTGGAAAGCACATATTCTCCAGAGAAGTTTCAATAACTTGGAGGGAATGACAATGCAAATACACACAAGTATTAACATCGAGTTTTTAAATAATGTAAACATATACATCTTATGTGAGGTCAGAGCAGTGATCCTCTTCATATCTAGTTCTATATATAAGAAAGAGCCAATATTACTGGAGCATCGCCCGGATGTTCTTCGGAGTGGACTCGTCATTCAGGTGTTTTGTGGTGAATCTGAGGAGAAAAAGAAAGTCAGTCAGCATTAATGCAACAAAAATGCAGTCTGAGGATCCAACGGGTCCATCAACATTTACAACCGAATTAAACCGGCACAAACTAATGGGAATTAAAATCCATTGAGAAGTCAGGGAGGCTCACAAATAGTCATATCACTTACATCTGAAACATAATGCAGTTTCTCCCCTGGGATTCTGATTCTGATATCCACGACAAATGAAAGTGTTTGAATTCAGGAGTATTAGGACTACGTGGTCAGTAGTAACCATGGCTGTAAAACACATGAAAGCATAAAGTCATGTGGAAAAAGAAGTTTTCACAGGATTCTATGCAGTCCTGTGAAAAATTAAGTACACTCTTATTGCTTTGAAAAGAATAAGGAGGGTAAGCAGACTCTCAGACTCTATAGGCCTCAGTTAGCATGTTAAATGTTAAAGTTCATGACAGTACAAAAAGAAAAAGACTGAACATGTATATCTTGTTTGGAAGGGTTGCCTCTTCTCTCTAAAACACATCTCAGCATGGCTTAGGTTGGCAAAGTTGCAACTGAACAAGCTACAAGACTTCTGAAACAATGTCTTTTGGACAGATGAGACCAAAATAGAGGTGTTTGGCCATAATGCACAGAAACCCAAAACTTAGCATGTCAGCATAAACACCTCGTACCAATCGTCAAGCACAGCGGTGGGGGGGTGAGGCTTGTTTTGCAGCTACATGACCTGGGCACCTTACAGTCACTGAGTTGATCATGAACTCCTCTGTACACCAAAATATTCTGGAGTCAAATGTGGGGCCATCCTACTGACAGTTAAAACTTGGCTGAAATTGGGTCATGCAACAGGACAATGATCCCAAGCACATCAGCAAATCAACAGCAGAATGGCTGAAAAAGAAAAGAATCAGTGTTCCACAGCGGTCGAATCAAAGGCCAGACCTGAACCCGAATGAAATGCTGCAGTGGGACGTGAAGACAGCTGTGCATGAAGAAATGCTAACAAACCTCAATGGATTGAAGCAAAGTTGTAAAGAAGAGCAAGCCAAAATTATTCCACAATAATGCGAGACTGATAGTCATACAGAAAATGATTGCTTCAAGTTGTTGCTGTAAAAGGTGGTTCTGCAAGCTACTGAATCATAGGGTGTACTTAGTTTTTTATGGAATTGCATAGAGTCCCGTGAAATCTCTTTTTCTGACTGCATGAACACATCAGCACGTCACAGCATAGATTATAATGCTGATGACAGCATAATGGTGACAGGAAGGCCCCAACCACGCCTTCCTAACGTGAGAGTCCACCAACAGGACCACTCCCTCCATGATCATGACAGATAAGATCATAATCATCATCTAACATTAACTACCTAACATGATCCAACTTTATGCAACATATTGCATTTTCTCACAATAATCTTGTCAGGGAAAAACAGACAAGAAAGAGAGCCCATCTGCATTTTGCTAATGTAATGGGTTCTTCTTTGCCCATGCTCCACCTCTCTACATGCTCAAAGGGGATTTTTCCTTTCCTTTCATATGTGTATAATGTTACAGTACTGGATGCTCATATTAAACAAACTAATGACAATTAGTGAGGTCATCATATGTACAAGTAATCTGAGCCTAAAGCTCAGGCGTCAGACTTTTTAAACTCTTGGCTCTGTATGATGTCAGTGAGAGCAGATGTCCCTAATATGGTCATCCAGGCTAATAGCTCTACCTTTGAGCACAGAGGCCCCACCCACCTGCTGTTTAAAACATCTGTTTTGAGGGGCAGCCAATCAGACTTAAGGGCTTAAAGAGGAGGGGCTCAAAATGGCTTGTTTCAGACAGTAGATGAAGTGAGAACCTGCCCCAAGGCCCAGTGTGAGATAAACAGGGATTATTTTAAATTGTGAACTAAATTTATGCTACTATTCCTTGAATCCCAAGCAAAAAACGCCCTATTAAAAAAAAATCTTGTTGACAAACACGCAAACTGTTTTGGGAGAATCAAGCTGGGATATTTTCCACAGTTGTCTTTTCTGACATGTAGCATACAGCAGGAAATGGTTCACTGCAAATGCTTTTGCACTAGTGGAAATACTCCTGTGGTTTAGGCAATGAGATACCTAGATAGAGGATGCAGGAGGCAGCACATGACACCTGCGGTCACTGCATCAGACACATGCATCAGCATCAGATGAGTCAACTTTGCTAATCTACACATACTTTGCAATAAGGAGCTGGCAGGTTAAAGACCAATCAGCGTCAAGTTTGACTGCACTGGACGTTTGCCTTCTCATGAGAGGTGTTGGGTCACACCTAGAAACTGGTGTGAAAACAGCTACAATTTTCCCTCACCTTGGCAGAGGAAACATAACACTAAGATATACAACCTCCCTTATTACCAAATGCAGAATGGATACACAACATGACCTATGAATGGGACTGCTGGCCAGTAACTTCGAAGTCTAACAGTAGCAAACCCGCACAGAAATATTCCTTCAGAATCCAAAGTCAAGTTGTTTAACCTACTTGAGTGCGTTCAGGAGGCATTCTACGTTGTCTGCTGGCTGGTCCTTCAGGACTTTTATGCAGCCTTTCATCTGAAGACAAAAAAACAATGTCAGCAAAGCTGCATCAGAGAATGGATCATCAGTGCTACCTTTAAATCATCCACGCAGCCTACAGTCCTGTGTGTGCACACATCTTACATCTATCTTAGAGGACTTGTTGAAGGCGCCGTTGGGGTGGACGTGGTCATAAAGAATGATGACCCCAACCATGACCCTCATGCAGAATAAGAGAGTGTCCTCACTGCTGAAACGACTTGAATACTCCCTGGATGCACAGAAAGGAAGAGGGTGAGTAATGAGGAGATAAGAATCAGAATCAATCATTGTAAGGCCTATAAGAACTTCTCTGAGAGAATCTTAACTCACGGAGTCTCTAGCATGACTTTGCAGACACTGGCCATGGTGCTGAGACAGTCTGTTGTGTTCTCCAGTGGAAGAGTCTTGTTCTAAACAAGGGGCAAATCACACATTACCACAAAAGCTTGTTAGTGACAATCACTAATAATGAACCATTTGTTGTAGCTGTGGAAACATGCTATAGGCACAAAATCGATTTATTACCCAGCATTAACAGAGCAACGTTAGGCATTAATCTTTAGTGATTAATCTGTTGTGACGTTGATTTAAGACTGTTTCTAAGTTTCTTCTAGCTCTGATTTTGGTCTCTGCCATTAGGCTACTCTGCTGCTAAACATTCACCAGCTGGTTGCTAACTTTGTCTGTATGCTGTTTGGTGTTGATAAGGCAAGTAATGTGGAACTTTATCTCTGAATACAGCTTCCCACTGCTAAAAACAACTGACGAGAGCAGTAATCCTGATTTATAGGCTGTAAAACCAAAACAAAAAGCCTGAAGATGCTAAAACGTTTCTCCAAGCAATGGGAAACTAAAGAAGTTAAAGATGCTGTTCTGTGGATTTATCGGTATCACGGATATCTTTCACTACATGCAGAGATGTAATCAAAAAGAACACTGCTTAAAAACACACACAAAAAAAGGTGGAAAATGTTTGATGATATATTTGTGCACATTTAAGCACCAGTAAGAGAGTTGTGTCAGAGGCAAAGTTTCATTGTGACAGATTCAAGACACAGACAGATTGCTCAAGAGAATTTTACAGTTAAATATTTTCATGATAAAAAAGGGAAATGTATTATTAAAACTACAAATAAACTATGAGTCTCTTTGCAGTGTCAGCTCTCTCACCTCTGTCACAAAGTTTGTGGTCGCATTGCTGAGTGTTTTCAGCATGGGTGTGGCCTCAGCGTAGAACAGAGACATCCTGTTCGCCATCTCGTTATTGACTTCATTCTCAATGTCCAACTGTGGGTGCAGAAACAAACAAGAGGGTTTAGTTTTATTCCACGCTGTTGAATGTCAAAGCTACTGAGCACAACCAGCCATGCTACACTGAAAACGTCAGGTTAGTTAACCAGATTTAGTTTAATGTTTGAAAGCCCAAATAGGATCAGTTTTTGTATTTCCCACCTCTGATGTAAAGTGACCGGAATTTCTTCATGTTTCCCTCTTAAGATGGTTTCCTCTTTAAGACTAAGTATACGCTCACTGGCCACTTTATTAGGTACACCTGTTTAACTACTATTTTAACATAAACATCTAATCACCCAATCACATGGCAGCAACTCAGTGCAGTTAGGCATGTTGATGTGGTCAGGATGAGTGGCTGAAATTCAAACTGGGCATCAGAATGGGGAAGAAAGATGAATTAAGTGACTTTGAACGTGGCATGGTTGTTGGTGCCAGACAGGTCTGTTCTGTGTATTTTTCAGAAACTGCTGATCTATCTGTAGGGTTTACAGAAAAAGAGAAAATATCCAGTGAGCAGCATTTCTCTGAGTGAAAATGCCTTGCTGACGGAGGTCAGAAGCGAATGATCAGACTGCTTCCATCTGATAGGAAGGCAGCTGTAACTTAAAGAACCACCACCAAGGTATGCAGAAGAGTATTTGTGAATGCACAACAGAGAGCAGATAGGCGACAGCTGCAGAGGACCACACTGGATGCTGCTCATGTCAGTAAGAACAGGAAATGGATGCTACAGTGTGCACGGGCTCATCACATTTGGACAACATAAGACTGGAAAACATTGCCTGGTCTGTTGAGCCTTGACTTCTAATGTGATATTCAGATGACAGGGTCAGAATGTGATGTAAAAAGCATGAAAGCATGTATCCATCCTGCCTTATCATATCAGTTCAGGCTGCTGGTGGTGGTGTTATGGTGTGGGGGATTTTTTTTGGGTTTATTCATTTCCCTTAGTACCAAATGAACAAGGCCATATCCTACCCCATTATTGTTGCTGACCATATCCATCCCTTTATGAACACAGTGTATCCATCTTCTAATGGCTGCTTCCAGCAGGATAACACACCATTTCACAAAGCTCAAATAATCTGAAACTGATTTCTTTAACATGACAATGAATCCCCTGTACTCAAATGGCCGCCAGAATCATCAGATCTCAATCCAGTAAAGCATCTTTAAGATGTGGTGGAACGGGAGATTCGCATCGTAGATGTGCTGCTTACAAACCTGCAGCAACTGTGTGATGCTATCATGTCAAAATTTCAGAGGCATGTTTCCAGCATCTTGTTGAATCTATGCCACAAAGGCATTTGTGAAAGCAAAGGTGTAACTAATGTAGTGGCAGGTAACTGTATCTAAAAGATAAAAATCAAATGTGAAAAACTGAAAAAAATCCAGACAACTCACGTTCATGTTGTTTATTCGGTTTCGACTGATTGTCCTTCTGTAGTAACTGAAGTCGTTCTGGATGGCAGGAATTCTCATCTGAAGGAAAACAAGAGCGCAGTCCAATCCATTATGGTGTTATGTAAGTGTTCAGAATGTGACACTGAGTTATCAGGGCAAGACTGAGCGTGTATATGTGCTACTGAGTTTGACTTCAGTGTTTCCAGCAGACCTTGAGCTCATCGAAGCGCAGAGTGAAGTGGAGGATCTCAGCGAACTGTTTGGCCAGCGCCTGCTCCCTCTCCAGGTGCTGAGTGGGCGTGAGGGGTGGGCATGTCAGGGACTCCAACAAACTCTGCAGAGCCTCCTCTGCAGACAAACACAGGCATCAGCTGCTGAGGAGGTCTCTCAAAAACCCTGAGAAACGCTACTACTATGTCCATGAATATGAATAAAAAACAGTGGTATCCAAGTAAATTTTAAGTTATTCCTCATTTATACTATTAATTAGAAAAGTGACTAATTAACATTAAAACTATGACATAATCTGTACAGTAAAATAAGAAATTTGTTCAGCAGTGTGGCCACACCTAATCTGAGAGAGAAACTGTAGAAATTCTTGAGTTTGATGACCAATGGGCAAACAGAGTTCCACGCCCGCTCCTGCAGCGTGAAGTCATTGGGGTTTTGGATTGCCTGGAAACAAAGAAACATCAACAGAACATACTGGAACCATAAATCAACTGTCACACCAAAGATGACGGTCAACAGCCAAAGAAAAAGTATGAGACAATCACGTTGGTCAAAACAGGACAGCCTCTCCACTCATTATCACACTAAAGATGTAGGTAGGTGCCTTTTTTAAATAGAAATTTTCTTGCCCTACTGTATCCATAACATGTATAACATCATTAAACTCATTTTTTTTCCAGCTTTGATTGGTGATTTTATACATGCAGTTCCTCTGTTCTGGTGACCTTCAAAATTAAAGATATAGCTTTATCCCCATTTACTTAGATAGGGGCTTTAAAATAACAGCCCAGAAACATTACCAAAATAGCTGGTCTAGAAAGATAATGACTACAATCAGAATCTGCATTTTGGATGTGATTTGCAGCTCATCTTGTGTCTCTGAGCAGCTGATTGTTAATTCAAAGCTTTGCTTGAATTTAAAAAAAATCATGACAGAAAACTGATTAGAGAACAGCATTTCTACACACATGCAGATTTTCTTAAAACTTCTGACAAGATATATAACATCAAAGTCCACCTAGAGGCAGCTATTGTCACTTGGCATGCGTCTTTTTACCTGTTCTGGCCAGTTCTTTTACAGTAGGTTATCTACAGTATCTAAATGAATGAAAGAACTGTAACTTTAATTTCAATCATCACCAGGGCATAAAAAACGCATGTATAGAATCATTAGTTATATATGACAAAAAAAGCTTAAAATGTGCTTCAATGTCGTTCAGTTGTTAGCACTGTTGCCTCACAGCCAGAGGGTACTGGGTTCAAACCCTGGTAGGGCCCTTCTGTGTGGAGTTTGCATGTTCTCCCTGTGCTCGTGCAGGTTTTTGTGTTAAGGGTGTGCACTCCCACATCTCACTACAATAACAAGTAGCAGCTCGCCACCACACAAGATAAAACTGTTGTGAACCTCCACTGCATGCTTGCATCAGTGCAACACGACATCAGCTTCCTGGATATTATAAAACAGAAAATTGTCTTTTGGGGGGAAAGTGGTGGAATAACTGCCATATTTGGCATTACAGACTTCTTCCCCATATTTCTGTTCAGGAGTCTTTGCGTGCCACATCTCTTTCAAAATGTAGTTATTTGTATTTTAGTCTCTATTGGAAAGGACAATGGAAAGAGAGAGTAAGGAAACATGCAGGAAAGGCTCTATGGTGGACTCAAACCCAGAGCCCTGCAGAAAGGGCTCTAGCCTTTGGTATATGTTTTGTCTGCTCAATCAGGCGAGTTACAGCAGTGCCCACCAAGTCTCTTTCTTATCATGTGTGTGGGGCTGTGTGTGTGTTACTTACATCTCTGATCTCCTGGCCAGCCCCTTTGTATGCCTGCAGGCCAGTGAGGATATTCTCAGAGTCCTGAAGGACTGAGTTCACCTGGTTCCACACTTCACGCTCTCCATCTGTCGGCTGTGCATCTAAACACACACATTCACACAGAAGTACATGCATATCAGAACAAAAGCCATCGTGTATATAAAAACAAATGACATGCATGTGCTTTTTCACAGTAAGAATCCATCATCAGAGGCATGTGTGCTGAATGCTTTTGCTGTTCTTTTTTTTAATTGGAAAAAATCAATGTTTAGTACAAAGGTAAAACGACAAAAACATTCAGCAAAATGATTTGAGTGTGGGTCAAAGATGAAAGCATTACTTACTACAAAACAACTGTAAAAGTCATTTTGCAGTCAACCAACAAAACTCACTGCCTTTGGAATCCAATTTGATGCCTTTAATTTGAAATGCAAACCCAACACATTCATGTCTACCACACAATATCAACGACACTGGGAAGTCTAGAGTCACCACATTTACAGTCAATAACAAAACAAAACTGTCTGAATGTGGGTGCATTAAGGCAGCTTATTTTAATATTTGACTGTAAAAGATGTGAGATGTACACAGTGTGTGTGGGAGAAAGTTTAAATGGTCTGTTATTTTCAGTGTGTTTGCATAGTGCCATCCAAAGCATGCTGTAGCAAGCTGTTGGATAGGAACTGGAGCTACAGAGGATGCTTCAGCATGAAACACATAACAAGCTTGAATCAATAGTCACTAACTGAAATAAATAAAAAGTTCTATTGTGCTCAATAATGCCCGCGGGTTCAGTAACAATCTGGTTCCTACTTCTTGCATATTTACAGCATGAGAACACGCAATGACTTCAGCAGAACCCACAACTCTTGGTATCAGCTCTGGCTGCTCAGATGGAAAACAACATAAGATGTGACCTAATGCAAGCTCTTTAACCTTCCACATAATTGTAAGGTGTCTGCATGAAAGTCAGAATAGAAGAGTTGGTTATCATGACCGCAGAGAGTCTAAATATAGAGCATTGCTGACATTAAAACTCTATGTCTGGGGTCTGTTTTGCATTTCAAAAACCTTCCACTCCTATCATTTCCTCTCTGCTGAATAAACAAAGCCTGGGTTGGCTACATTGTGAGAGCAGCTGAAATGCCGCTGTGGAGGCGTATTGTGTGTTTTTTTCTGTGGGAGGCTTCAGAAAAAGGCCGAAGCAGATTTATTAGCTTCGTTAAAATCATCTCGTTTGTTTTATGTGAACATTAGGAAACCGAACAACAATGCAGTGATGAAACGTAGATGGTTTGTATATGATATGATATGATGATGATATATGAAATATTGTTTAAAACACAAAGCAATGAAGTGTTAGTATTTACATCATGACACATTCAGATGCATGAAATGTGCGGTAAGTGCACAAAGACAGGCATGCAGACAAGTTAGTAAAAGCAGACAGCAAAGGTCAGGGGTCAAATTCATTCTTCTTCTGTTTGGCATGCAAAGAATAGAATTCCTATTTTAAAATAGCACTGAAATCAATCATGAATTTTAATAACAGCGTTCAGAGGCAATGTTAGCAATTCAAAGGAGGTAAGGCTGACAGTTCAGCAGCTGAACAGACTGACCCCTGACCACTCAGAGCAGCAATAGAGCGGCTAGCAGGGAAGAATGATTTAGGGAAAAGAAGAGGGCATAAGCCGTGCTCACTTTCAAAATCAAGGAAAAAGTTTGGCCCCTGTTCAAGCTCTGTGCAAGTGAGCACTTTTAACAGATTCCCCATTTGGTTTCTGCAAAAGAGAGAAAAAGAGAAAGAAGGGAAGAAAAGTGCATGTGATGTTAAAGAGTCACAAAAAAACAGTTTTTTGAGAAGAGATAGGAGATCGAAGCTGACAGAGCAGGAGGTCATGACTGAGTGAAGTGGGTATAAAAGCAAAGAAGAAAAGAGAGGACGGCGTCATGGTTTTGTCATCAAGACCAGAGACTCGCTGAGAGGAAAAGAAAAAGCAGAGCAGGTTACACCTCTTTCCCCATCCATCTTTTATCCCGCTCCTCTGCCAGACTTACTTTCAAAGTCCAGGAAAAAGTGTGGATAGTTCTCTATTTCCCTTGTTAGGACTTTTAGCAGGTTACCCATTCCAGCAAACCTGATGGTCAAAATACAGGGGTTAAAAATAATGACATTTTCACAAAAATGCTTTCAATATGGATGTATGTATAGCCAATTTAAGATAAAAAATTGTTAACTTACAAGCTGATAACATGTTACTATTACTCAGTGTGTGACTCCGAGCTAACAGAAGTTCTTTATATTCCATTCAAACTGATTTTGGGGAAAATTTCAGATAGAACTCAATGACAGTTTATATTTTCACTTCTTTACTGTGCTGTAACGTGGATACAAACATGCATATAAAGACATCCTACCTAATTGCTACAGACTTCAATTGTGACCCTGTTTGAACAGTGGAGTATGTCTGGGGGGCTTATTACTAGGCCCAAACGGAATCTCAGGATTTTTTTCCATAGTTTTCTGTGATTATCCGAGGTAAAATCTGCAGAATTCTTTTATCAACAATTAATAAAAAAGAAATCCTAATCATTGTTTCCCGTGCAAATATGCTGATTTATTTAAAACAATAAATCAACCTAAATTTTCTCAGCATTACAACTGGTTTAAATAAATATCAATTTATTTCAGCTTTTGAATTCAACACTTTTAATTTGATCATGAAGACTTCAGGATATGTTTTCAGGATAGCCTTTTCACACTGATCAAAGTCACATCAACTTACACCAGGGACAGAGAGGGGGAAACAATTTGCATAGCAAAATGCACCGCCTCAGACTCTGTGGAAAGTCTGTGGAATTCTGCGGACGCAGATTTTGTGGGCCTGCTTATTACACATTATTCATTACCTTTTCACTAAAGTCTCAATTAACTGATCTGGCGTACAAAATGGCTCAATAGTCGAAACTATCCATCACAACCACTATATATATATATGTGTATATATATATATATAT
>VUQH01082782.1:0-11926 GCA_015106775.1 Etroplus canarensis
GGTTTTTGTATCCCTCGTGTTTCGGCAAAATAAAAGCCTCATTATACCCAGTCGTCTCAGCGGTCCTGCATCTGGGTCCACACCACACTCTCAGCATGGAATCCCATGACAATATGATTACCCAGTGCATCCTGATTAGTTATACCTGTTCCCTCACTGTAACCTGACTATTGCCCTCTTGTATATTAAGTGGTTTATCTTTTGTCTGTATCTTTTTTTATCTATTTGTTCACCAGACCTTACAAAGAAGTCACTGAGGTTGAGGTAATATGGCACATAACTACATGTGTGTGAGGCAGATGATTCAAAATTATTTTGCAAGCCATCATGTCCTGACCAAATAACAACTCTTCTTCTTCTGGCTGCTCCTGTTAGGGGTCGCCACAGTGGATCATCTGCCTCCATCCTATCCCTTGCAACCTCTTCCCTCACACCCACCCTCTGCATGTCCTCCTTCACTACATCCATCAACCTTCTCTCTGGTCTTCCTCTTCTCCTCCTGCCTGGCAGCTTCATCCTCTGTCTGATATATCCACTATCCCTCCTCTGAACATGTCCAAACCATCTCTGTCTTGCCTCTCTAAGTAACCAATAAACTATAAAAAAAGTAAAGCCGGAACATATATTGCCCCCTGCTGTCTGGCTGTAGTATAAGTCTTGAGTCCTGCTCCTTCAATGTTGGTGGATGGAAAGAGCTCAAACTAAAATGAGAAAGTTCTCAGATACATTTTTCCCAAAGATGGTTTTGGCCGGTCCCCTTTCCAATAATTTGGTTTTGAATTATTAATTTGATGCTGTAAAGTTGGGGTAGAACCTCATGATGGTGGCTCTGACTGCGTGATTTATGTCACGTCCCATAGGGGTGTGGCTGAAGTTAGATATAGTGACTCCACCCCAAATCACATCTGCGCAGGCTTTCTCTCCAAAATTGCAAGATGGCAGTTCTCACATGATGAGGAATTTTTGGCTTCACTTTTGTGCAATGGGAGGAAGTGGAGCCACGATCATCGTCGCTGTCTACCACTTCTCCTGGGGGTCCAGATCACGGAGGCAGCAGTTTGAGCAGATAAGCCCAGACTTTACCTCTCCCCAGCCACCCCCATCCAGCCCTTTAGAGCCACGATGTCTGTCTTTTATACAGTCATTTGCTAAAACTGTTGCTGACTACACATCTCTTTTAAAACAAATTCTTATTGTCTTTTTTAATAGTATTTATTTCAAGAGATGGATATCATAGTTTTCTTTAGTTATCTGCAAAGTCAAACCTTCTTAGGTTTGCCAGGCACCGAGTTTAGAACAATCTCCCCGGTTAGATTAGAAGTCAGTCTGGCTCGGACAACCAGGAGCTTGATTTCACTCAAACAAAGCAAAGAGAAAAGCTACAAGAATGAGGAATTCAGTTCTGTTTTTAATATATGTGAACTTTTGTTGGAGGCTCTTCTCAGCCACTGTGCTGTCTGCCAAACCTCCCCTCCTCCTGCTCTGAGATGTGTCCAGCACTAAACCCTTGGCTGATGAGGGAAAGATTTCCTGCATCTGGCCTATAGTGGTTTGAAGCAAACTCACCTGCCAGAGTTTGTGCTCAACGTTGTTTTTTAATTGTTTTTAAAACTTTTTTCTGCACTGGACTGACTGTAGCAGTCTTTGCATTTGACAGCACAGTGGTGAGCACTGCCACCTCACAGAAAGAAGTTTCCCGGTTCGAACCCCGGAGCCTGTCTGTGTTGCGAGTACCTTGTATGGCACAGTGAGATCTAATGCTTCTGTACACAGAGAAGAAACATGGAAAGCCACAGTCCAACACCTGGACCCTGTTCCAGGAAACATGTTCAACAAACTCTGAGTCTAATCATAAACTCTGAGCTGTTCACCTCGAGGTGGGCAGGTCTGAGTTTCTGGTTCCAGAAAGGCTGATTAGAGCTAGTTCAATCAACTCAGAGTTTGTTCACTGTGAGTTAAGCACGTGTATGAGTAAAGACAGAAAGCCATCATAAATAGAGCCTTCCTACCAGGGTTCACAGTGGAAATAGGTAAATAAGGGGCAGAGCCACCATTTCACTCCAGCTGACCAATAAATCTGAATGTATGTCGGTGTGGGGCAGGAAGTTTGTGAGTGGAGAAAAAGTCATTTTAATCTGCTTGATCTGCTCTGTCATCATTATAGAAAATGTAAAATGCATACATCAAATTCTTTGTTTTTTTCTGCTGATACCCAACTAGAAATTTTATTTTATATACCACTAAAAAAATAAGGGAACACTTTAATCACATATCAGATCGTGATAAGTGTATTATTTAAGTTAAAATTAGTTGTTGACAAACATTGTAATTTGATCAGGACAAATTGACACAATAATGGTAGAAATCAAAATTATCAGCTGTTAGAAGGGTGGATTTAAAAAAAAAATCAAGTCACAGATTGTTCAGGTAGTCCCTTCTTTATTTTAAGCAGTATGTATAATACCACTGAAAAGTTTGCAGAAACTTAGGAATGATCCTCACAGCACCTATATACTGCTGAAAAGATTACACAGAAAACACACCAGGACACAGATGGAAGTCCAGTATCGGCTAATTATGTGGTCTTCACCTTGTTGAGCCTGTATGTCCTTAATAATACTTGTTTAACCAACCCCCACAACCCTCTGTCTTTCAGTTAAATCAGGAGATGTCCAACATCGTCACCAAGGTGCTGGACAACTACCCTGGAAAAAACTCAGCCACAGAGCAGGCCTGGGACTTCATCCAGAGGAATGTGAGTTGGAAGTGCTGGCCTGTAAATACAAACCCATCAATAAAAATGTCTTCCGTGTTCACTGGAAACACCACAAAGTCTGTTGTTAACCAGGGAATTTTACAAATTTAAACTAGAAACTCTGTGAAGGGGTTTAGGAGGGCCTCTTCTGAAATTCATATGGCAAAAATCCTTAGAGCTTGTAAAACACAAACACATACAGCAAAGACTGCAGCCTTTGTAGAGAACTTTTAGAAACTGTCATTTATTAGTACACAGTCAGACTTGCTCTTTTCAGCTGATGCCGAAAAATACACTGGTCAAAAAAAATCAAAGGAACACTTTGAAAACACATCAAGTATGGACTTGGTAATGTGTTAGGAATGAGAGGATGCCATGTCATTTGATGGAAATTAAACTTAACAACCTACGAAGGGCTGAATTCAAAGACACCCTGAAAATAAAAGTGAAAAATGATGTGCACCAACTCAAAACGGTACTCAGTTGACAACGTCAGGGACATGCTCCTCATGAGATGACAGATGGTGTCCTGGGGGATCTCCTTCCAGATCTGGACCGGGGCATCACTGAACTCCTTCATCCTGATACCTGATGGCAGTCAGGGTGTCGTTGCCTGGCCTGTAGAGGTCTATGCGTCCCTCTGTGGATATGCCTCCCCAGACCATCACTGACCCACCACCAAACTGGCCATGCTGAATGATGTTACAGGCAGCATAATGTTCTCCACAGCTTCTCCAGAACCTTTCACATCTGTCATGTGTGTACCTACCTGTCTCCTGGAATCTCCTCCGTGTTCTTGAGACTGAGCTGGGAGACACAGCAAACCTTCTGGCAATGTCACGTATTGATGTGCCATCCTGGAGGAGTTGGACTACCTGTCCAACCTCTGTAGGGTCCAGGTATGACCTCATGCTACCAGTAGTGACACTGACCCTAGCCAAATGCAAAACTAGTCAGAAAAGATGAGGAGGAGAAATGTCAGTGTCCTCCACCTGTAAAACCATTCCTGTTTTTGGGGGTGGTCTCATTGTTGCCCCTCCAGGTCACCTGTTGTTGATTTCATGAACACCAAAGAAACTTATTAACAACCCCCTCTGATACTTACTGACCACATCAATATCCCAGAAGTTTCACTGAGTGTTCCTTTAAATTTTTTGAGCAGTGTGTATCAAAACCTTACTGAGACAAAGGAAGAAAAAGACCTTTAACGTCTTTAATAAGAAAAATCCTAAAATGTAAGAGATTGTGAAGTAACATGTTGCAGTCAAGAATTTTCTACCAAACATCTTAATTTTCACAAACTATTACACCAACCTGCTTCCAGTAGAGTATTTTTAAGATGGTACTTATTTTTCATCTGGTGCATTTGTCTTCATTTTTCTGCTGAGTCACTCAGTTCTGAATTAAATAATTTTATGCAAATTCTGACTTAATCTAATACCTAATATTTATTATTTAATAGAACTTAGGTTAACTAAATTTTGTAGTTTATATATGGGTAATTATTATGCCTCTGCGGCAGAGGTAATATTTCCAGGTTGTCCATCCATCTGTCCGCTACAAATCTTGCTACCACACAGATCTTGGTCAAACAGTCATTTTTTCCCCCCAAACTCTTTTTATTGATTTATAGAACCAGTTGCTGATTGTCACATGAAAATTGGTATATAAAAATTAAAAAATAGTCTCAAATTGAGATATACTGTACTATTTTTTTTTAAAAAAAAAGAGGGCAAACAGTCTGTCATAGAATAAAGGGTACATACAGTTTCCTGAGTCATCGCAACCATTTTTCAAAATATCAAAACCTAAATTTAAAAAAAAAAATTAAAAAAAGAAAAATCACACAAAAGGAATAACAGTCTTCCTAAAACACTACAGTGTTTCAATGTACTGTTTTCAATATTGCTATAACATGTACAAATAGCACTTTTACACCATGTCAATATAAGGCAGAAAGGGCAGAAAGGGGCAACCAGAATCACTGGGGTATATTTTCAAACAGTCATTAATATTATTTGTGTTACCATCGTAGTAGCTTACTGAGCAGCTGGATGCTAGCCAAATTTTGTATGCTTAATTACACTAATGGGTAGAAGAACTGATATTATCTTTGATCTCAAGAGACCAAAGGTCAAGGTCACACGGGGTGGTCATTAATAATCTCATTACCACCATAGGAGCTGACTGGGCTCCTGGATCCTTGCCAGTGCACATATCATTAATTACCATGATGAGTACAATCGTTGTTGGTGTATCTCTCATACTGTAGGGTATTTACCTTACAGTGTGAAGCGCCTTGAAGTGACTTTTGTTGTGAATTGGCGCTATATAAATAAAACTGAATTGAGTAGAAGTGTTGATGGCATGTTTGAGGTCAGAATGTCTGTCCTTCTGTGTGTCCACTACCAAATTTACAACTGCAGGAGCTGACTTGTTTGCTGGATCTTTTCCATAATGGGTAGAATAACTGTTAAGATTTACAAGACTGTGAAATCAAACTTTGTGGTCACACCAGGTCAGACTTAAGGTGGTGGCATACTGGCTTCTGGGCATTTCATATTGTACTTATTTTAAAGTCCCTACAGTTTTATGTAATAGAATGCATCATTATTATTATTAACAACAACAACAACAACAACATTCAATCACTCGCTGACTTCTGTCTCAAGCAGAAAAAAAATGTACCTTTGGCTGCTCCCTTATATTCTCCCCATGAGGTCGCCACAGTGGATTAATCCACATTGCTCTTCCTAACACAATCCTCCATGGTGAGAGGGGCTTGTGTTCCCACCTGGAATCAAACCAGGGACCTTTTGCTTTAATCAGATGTGTAAACCACTACACTACGGGAACACTGGCTTCTGTTTCAAGCAGGTGGAAGTTTTATGTTTTCAGGCTCTAATCACAAAGAGAGTGGCAGTATTTGAATTTTTTTCTTTTCATTTGTTTGGTGTTGGTTTATGTCAGAACGTTTATATTGTAGTTAAGATGAGTTTTAATATAAGATAAAGGATTCTTATATGTAAATCCTCCACATTGCATGTCTTGAAGGGCCATCTACAATCACAGAAACAAGAAAATAAATCATTATTGACTCATTCTGAATTAATTAATCCTGGTTGATACCAGTGTTTTTTTTCCATGTGAAACAAGTTGCTCAATAACCAAACTAAGGCCAGTATGTCCAAGTCTTCCAAAATGAGGCAAATGCACTTTGTTGACACTGAAGAAAATTTCAAGGCA
The DNA here is from genome assembly GCA_015106775.1 of Etroplus canarensis. Lineage (NCBI taxonomy): Eukaryota > Metazoa > Chordata > Actinopteri > Cichliformes > Cichlidae > Etroplus > Etroplus canarensis. The sequence goes on from VUQH01082782.1 coordinate 6,002, forward strand.
TATGAAAACACTTTCAACTGTTGTCTTTCTCCACAAATGTAATTTAAAACAAAAGCAACATTTTTTTTAAACAATTATGAATATTATTTAATATAATTCAGAATCAGAATACTTATTAATCCCTGAGGGGAGATTGTATGTAATTTTTTAGTATATAAACACCTTGATATTTAAAGAAAAAATGTTTACATGGCAAGTTATGTGTTAAAATGAAGAAAGTAAAATCAGGCCCAAAGCAGCTGATGCAGAATGGGGATAAATTTGAATGAAAACATACATGCTCTGTCCCATCTGATTGGACGGTAAGTTCAGATGTCATCTTTTCAGCTTCCAGAATCAACAGACTGAGCCAGTTTGACAAAGTGTCTTCGTTTGTGTCTGAGCAGCTACTCTAGTCTTACATGCTGGAAAGCTAGCTGTTAGAGATGACCTCTCTGTGAAACTCTGCCCACCTCTAGATGGAGTGCTGCGGTTGGAGCGGTCGTCTGGATTGGAATGGTAACATGGTTATCGTCAACAGCTCCCAGCTGCTGTTCCCCTGCTCCTGCCAGAACATCTCACTCGTTTCGGGAAACTTCTCTGACAGCGGATTCTGTGAGGCTCAGACACCTGATTGGCCCGTATACGATGTGGTAAACAGTGTTTCCGCTTAATCTCGCCTGTTTGCTGTCCCTTCCCTGTGTTCTTCGGTCGTTAATCTACTTGTCTTGTCAGGGATGTGCTGCCAGTGTGGAGAGCTGGCTCCTCACCAACATCGGGGTTGTGCTAGGCATCTGCCTCGGAGTGGCTCTCATTGAGGTACGACAGCATTAACTCTTATGAACCTTTCACTAGCTTGGTTTACATCCAAGTGGAGCGCAGTTTACTTAAACTTGGGGGAAAAAAAAAAATCCCAGTTTTAATCCACTGCCAGTACTCTTGTACGGTCACATGGATGGAACATTTTAGAGGTCAAAAGGTCAAAGTCACATGAGGTGGTCAGTGATAATCTCATCATCACCATAGGAGCTGAATAGGCTCCTGGATCCTTGTCAGTGTTTGTATGGTTAATCACCATGATTGGTGGAACAAATGATAACATTTTTGAGGGCCGCCCATCATCTACTTTGTCCATTACAAAGTTTAGTCAGGTCAAGTCATAATAGGGACAGGAGAGTGGCGTGATGCTGGAGGCGGTCAGGAAGCTGGTTGGGTGCATGCCTCGTGATGTTTGGTGGGTGAGGCTTGGCTGCCTGCCCCTCAATTTTAATTGCACCATAGACATCGAGGACATGGGGAGACACTTTGAGGATCTCCACCGTCAGCCAGCAGCGGTCTCTGTGCCACACCTGCCCCCTGTTTTTTAACTGCACCCTAGTACGCTTCACATATTATGTCCACCTAATCATGCCTCACATGCAGTTACATGCATCCAACATGACACAGCTCAATTACACACCCCTGTCCCCTGCTCCTGCCCGGGTGGGGGGACCCAGTGGCTCCCTGGTTTAGCAGCTGCTTCTCCAGCTGACGGGAGAGATCCCTAGGGACCCTGCAACAAATCGTTGCCTTCTTGTGGGCGCCATGGGCCCATCCGGCCTGGGGTCTGCACGTTGGCTGCCCGCGCTCTGGGGTCAGTAGCCGCCCGGTCTGGCCAGGGGGGTGCGGCTGTTTTGTCTCTGGGCCCTTGGGTGTGATCTGTGTCTTTGGGGGCCTGGGCCCCTAAGCAGCACCCTATTTTCTACCCTCTCCCCACTTTATTTAGCCCCCAGTGCTGATCAGAATTTGAATGGAGAAAGGTACAACAGAAGTACAACAAACCCGAATCCCAGCTGTGAGCACAGTGGAAGGGACATGGTGGTTCAGGGCTGGTTTGCTACTCAGCTGTGGATACCTTAAAGTCACTTAGGAAATGATTCATTTCAGGCTGAGTTAAGACATTTTCCAGGATAACGTAACATGAGTAGTCCATGACCTGAAGCTTAGGAGAGGCTGGGTGATGGAAGTCGGCACTGGCCAGGGGCACACAAGGAAATCAACAACAGCATAATTTAAGAAAGATCAAACCTTCAGGAACAGAATCAGAGTGATGTAACAGTTTCACTTTCAAATTCAAAAGTCTGATGTAATTTATTGTAACTGAAGCTGTTCTGTGAATCACTAAATGAAATTCACTAGTATTTACTTTACCTTCAGTGTAAGTGGTTACTCAGTGTGTTGAATAAAGACATGAAAAATACAACTTTTCTGTTATTAGTTTAGCCAAACCCTTTTTTAAAAATATTTCTTACTAAGGTGAAGCTAATGCCAGATTTTATGATGATCAATGCAGAAATCCTGGTAACTCCACAAACGGGCAGCTGTATATTAAGAGTTTTTTTTAAGATAAACAGTTTGAGTACTTTGTGAATACAAACAATAAAGTAAGAAATATATAATGATCAAAGAAACTGATATGTATTATCTGCACAGTTTCACATTATGGCAGCATTGCCCAAAGGGAAAATGTGTAATGAAAATGAAATTCAGTATCAAATGTCACTTTGAAAGGGTTGTAAAATGATGTTGGCATTTTTACTTACTTTATTATTATTATTTTTGTACATCAGGCAACATCATTGTACATGTAGTAGTACTGGTTTAACTGGAAAATACTAAACTGCTGTTCCTGGCAAGATTTGTACACATTACCATGTTGTGAACATAAGGAGATAAAATGCAGGTAGAATGGAATAAAATGTTTAATTTGACTTTTTTAAGGTAAATAACGCATCCTTGTTCTTTTTCTTTGTGTTTGACAGCTGCTAGGGATGATACTGTCCATCTGCCTGTGCAAGAACATTCAAACAGAGGTTTACACCAAAGTGCCAAAGTACTGAAGCTCAACAGATGAAGTTATTGAACTTAAGAAGCACAGAAATACGGAGTCAAGTTTTTGGTAAAATTTTGTCCAATTGTACAATAATAAAATAATGTCTCTTTTCTTTATATTTTTAGAATTTTCCTCTAAGGCTTTTTTGTCAGTCTGGTTTTATTTGAGCACTTTAGAAACTTTTAATTTTGAACTTTGGATCAGTGCACAAAGCTGAAAAACAAGAGAATAAGAGAAACCTCTCACAGAAATGTATTGGTACTGGAGGAATTCCTTCTCTCACCGTGTAATGCAGGCTCTCAGGCTCAGAATACAGTGTTGCTGGTTTCCATAATGTCCATTTACCGCCGCGTTCTTTTAGTTTCCCTTTAAAATCTGAAAATAAAACCTGTTTGTGTGTAAAGGTGTAAGGAAAAGCTAAGTTTGGGAGATTCTGGAAAGTCGACCTGATGGATGTGTTTTGGGTTTTAAGTTTTACATGCCACTGTTTTGAGTTATTGTGAAATGTTTTAGTTCTTTACATATAATTTTAGCGATTATGTGTATAAATTTGAATCCAAAAAATATTCCTACCTTTTTTTTTAGCAGTTGATTTCTCCATCAGTTATATAAGTCGTATTCTTTTGTGTTCTCTTAAGTCAGGATCTTATTCAGGAAATAATAAAAAGTAATGAGGTACTAAAGAGATACTTTTTGAAAGTATCACTCCCAGTTTACAATTGCTTTCTGACAAGCAAATGTGAGCCCTTTTTTTTTAGCTTTAAGTATACAACCCAGTTTAACCCAGAAGTGTGAAAGTAGTGAAACGTTACTTTTAACCACTTTTGAACTGTGTGAGAAGGTGAAGCTGATGCAACAGATTATTTTGGAGCAAGAAAAGTATTTTTAGTGGTCATGCTTGGCACTCATTTGTGAAGAATGTTAACTTTAAGATAAGCTGTGGTTTTTATAGTGGCCTGTTTTTTGTTGTTTTTATGTACAGTCTGTATCAGAAACGTTCCATTAACCTCATAATGGTTTCTAAGATAAAAAAGGGTACATCTGTTTAGAACTACATGGGCTTCTTATATTGTAGCTAGCTGGTGGCATAAGTATATACTCACAAATTTATTCTGTTTCATTTTTCCAATAAACTGATTACAGTATTTTGTGTGTGGTCCTTTAAATGTTGCTCGGTATCATGTAGGGAAGTTGCAGTATAGTTCCTTCTCCAAAGCTCTGACTGAGATCATCCCCAGCTCAGAACTTCTTTCTTTGATATCATTGTTGCAGTTTTTGTAAACTCCGATCAGGGGCGGCTCTGGAGCTGCGTGCACATTTTGTGCCCATCTTCAGTGACTCACTGAAACTTTAGCAAATAACATTTTTTTTAATAAGGTTCCTACCTGAATGAAGTCACTCGGAAATATGAATCAGAATCAGAACACTTCATTAATCCCATGGGGGATCCAGTATGGAAGTCATATTATGAATCCGCGTTTTTGATTTGGGAAAGATTTTATGCCGGATGCCCTTCCTGATGCAAACCTCCCCATTTACCCTGGCTTGGGACCAGCACCAGCAGCACACTGGCTTGTCTCTATTAACCTAAAAGAGGAGATGTAAGTAATACAAAGTGAGTCAAAATGTGAATAAAAAGTGAATGTTTCAGCTGAAAGGCCACCATCAAAACACCTTGCAGACAGTGTAAAGTATTCGTTGTAAACCTGGTCTTTTAGCCACATGGAAGAAGTGTGCAGTATTACCTCTATCTGCTGTGTTGACCCCTTACAAGGGAGCAGCCAGAGGTCTGGTTGGTAAGAATGAAATGTACACATAAGACGTCTGGATTCCTGCTGACCGTGAGACAAAATTAACCCTGACGCGTTCTCTTTTTGTCCAAACATAACTCTATGAATAAATATGGAGCACATCCACAGGCAGCTGCGCACGCCTTTATTCCTACGCAGACCACCAGAGGGCGCCATTGCTGCGCTCACAAAGATCATCACGTTCCTTTCTGCTGTGTGACAATAAAGGTTCATGGTTTGGATATAAACATATTATATTGCATTATAATGTCGTTACAAGCCGATGTAAGCATTTCACAATTTGTAAAACAACTGTGTTTGTATGTACACTGTGGAAAAACGGCCAAAATTATGCAAAGTTCTGTGTAAACATCAAAACCCAGATTTAAGAGTGCAAATATAGGCTGTTGACAAATTAAAGGAAAAACCAGTAACATAAATCACTGAAGGGTTGAGGTGGTTCTGTTATGCTGTGGGAATATTTTTCTTGGTTCACTTGTTGCCTTGGAGTCAAGGGTCCCAGAAAATAAATTAAAAGTTATTCTGAGTATAGAGTGCATTAATAGCTAATAGGATCAAATTAGAAAACTGATCACTCCATTTGTAGAATATTTATTATCAAAATAAGAAGTCATTTAAAATGAGTCTTGTGAGATAATCTGGCTCGATGGTCAAGAACGGTGAAAGGTAGACAGACTCAGCAGATAATTTGTGTTCCTGGAGGTGGGAAATTTATTTACAGTACGCTCCATGACGTGAACTTAAAGCAAAAAATAAAACTTCCACCAAAAATAACTCTTAATAACTAACAACAATGAGCTTGACCAGTTGAATTATAATCTGCTCAAAAATTAAAGGAACACTTTTTGATCAGCATTAAGTCAGTTAAACTTGTGTGATATTGATGTGGTCAGTAAGTATCAGAGGGTTGTTAATCAGTTTCAGTTGCTTTGGTGTTCATGAAATCAACAACAGGTGACCTGGAGGGGCAACAATGAGACCACCCCCAAAACAGGAATGGTTTTACAGGTGGAGGACACTGACATTTGTCCTCCTAATCTTTTCTCACTGTTTTTTCACTAGTTTTGCATTTGGCTAGGGTCAGTGTCACTACTGGTAGCATGAGGTCATACCTGGACCCTACAGAGGTTGCACAAGTAGTCCAACTCCTCCAGGATGGAACATCAATATGTGACACTACCAGAAGGTTTGCTGTGTCTCCCAGCACAGTCTCAAGAGCATGGAGGAGATTCCAGGAGACAGACAGTTACTCTAGGAGAGCTG
>VUQH01082783.1:0-11873 GCA_015106775.1 Etroplus canarensis
CTCTCACAATCTTCTTGCAGATGCTCTCAGCACTCAACACTCTATTCTTCTGTTCTTCTGTCTTGACCACTATCAACAGATTTCCATCCCTAAGGACTTTAGCCAGCTGCACTTCTCCAAACCACTTCTTCAACTCTCTAGACAGAGCGATTGGGCTTAACTCCACGCCCTCATCTTCTCTCCTGAATCTCAAGATAATTTTAAATTCCTCCCTTACCACCCTTTTCCTGACTCTACTGGACCCTTCATCAGAACTGCTGTCCTCTAGGTTTTGCTTACGTATCTGCACCTCGGACAGTTCCCCCGCCTCCCCCCACTTCACTCCTCCACTGGATCGTCTTCTCTCAGAAGGTGTAACCCATTCACCGAAATCCATCTCATTATCTTCGTCTTCCAGAGAGGCCATTCCAGCCAGTCACACACCAGCGTAAGCCAACCACCAACGAGTTTCTATCAGGAGTTGTAACTGCAGTATCGTCAGCCAAGGGAAGGTCTATCTCCTGTCTCTCGTCTCCTGTCCCGATGCATTCCACCTTTAAGCTACGCATTAAAGACAGCGACGTCCTCTGTCCTTTGATGTGTGTTTTTATGAAAATAAAGCCTTTCAATCCTTTGAATCTCTGAGATGCTTTTGATCATTTGATTCTTGGACTATAACCTATATCTGAAAGTGGCCAACATTTATTTGGTAAAGACAAACTGTTTGGGAGTTTGGTCCTACATAAATCTCCCAAAGTTTTTGGATTACAGAATCCATTTTCTTTTTAACTTTTGTTGCGACTCCTTGGGCTGCTAAAGCTGCTCAAAGACTAATCAAGTCAATGTTGGGACTTGTTAAGACCAGTTCATCCAGCGCTGATGGAGAAACAACTGGGTTGCATGAGAAGAGTCAAAGTCAGGAGGAAAATGAGCAGGACTTCACAGGCGAGAATGATTCGGTCGGAGACGTACCTCTCTCTCACCATGAGAGCGATTGTCCTCCCTTAAATGTGACACCTGAGCAACATATGGAACAGGAGACCCCACAGCGTGCTCTCAGAGTTTCACAAGGAACTGTTTTATCCACAGTTCGAAAAAGTCTTGTAGCTCTCTACTCCAAGTCCAGAGCTGTTGTCCTAGCTGTGGGCAGAGCAACTATTTATATCATCAGGCCAATAACTGACCTTTATCTAGATCAGTTTGTTTGGATTTATAATGAATTAGACTACATTATGAATAATTGATGCTTAATTATTATAGTTATTTTTATTGTTGGTCACATACATACATAGGATCATAGGAAGGTCAGGGCAGGAAGCTTCTTCAGAGGACACAACGATCTGGCGCTGAAGCAGCGTTCTCAGCCACCTTATGACAGGCACCCAGCAATCACAGCATGCAAGACAGGTGCGTGTGATCATCCTTCCAGGTGTGGCCAACCCTGAAACTGGGTCAGCATGCCGGTTGCTCATAATCCTGCCTCGCCCGCTGCAGAAACAACAGAAAAGGGCAAAAAAAAGGGAGAAGGTGAGAGTGAGAGAGAGAGAGAGACAGACAGACAGACAGACCGGGCCGACCAGGAAGCAGGTGACCATGACATAGAGTCCCATGGTTGGAATTGTTCCAGGTTTATTGAAGTTAATTTAAGATTAGAGTCCCATGGTTGGAATTGTTCCAGGAAAGCTGTTTTTTGTGTTTTTTTTTTTAGGGTTAAAATCCTTAGGGTTGGAATTGTTCCAAGTAAAAAGACAGCTATAGATATTCTTTAATGTTGTGTGTGCACATGTATTGATTTTGATAAGGGTTAAAGGTTGTATATTGTGTGGAGTGGTGTCAATCTCTTTTAGTTTAAATAAAGAAAAAAAAGGAAAAAGGTAACAGGTGCAAGGATGTCTGAATATGTAGGCGACAGAAATTAGCGTAGGGAACTTTCCGTCCAGGTTTGAACCTGAAACTGTGCACGGGGGAGTTTAGAACTCCTAAATGAAAGCCTTCTGGTGCATCTCTCTTTAAGAAATGTTTTACTAAATGAGGCGAGGTTCATGTGTGAGACGGAGAGGTAACAGATTCCTAATATAAAAAGTGTTTAGAACAGATCGGTAATGATGTTTAAAATGATCGTTGTATTCGTTGTATAAGTTCCCACTAAAGATAAAGTCCAGTTAAACACTGAAGACCCGTGAAAAAGAAAAAAAAGAAGAAAACACAAGTAAAATTTAAAATAAGCGGAGTATGGTTTAAATGAAATGGAGAGAAAGAGAAAGTGTGTGTGTGTGTGTGAGAGAGAGAGAGAGAGACAGGCCTGTAAAACAAAGTGTGAAAGAGGGGAGTTTTGGGTAAATACTGTGGTTGTATGTCAAATAATAAATAAAACATGATCAATAGACTCAATTGGGATATCAGATTGGTGCTAAATTAATGTTTAAACTAAATTGTTAAACATATTAAACTAAAAGTGAAATAGATGAAAAAAACCTCTGACTCTGATCCAAATTTTTAACAGTGCAGATAATTATAAATTCATAAGAATGTATGGAAATAGATAATTAGCCTTAAGAGATAATGAAGTCTGATCATATTAATAATGAAGGGTCTGTAGAGATAAAGGAATATAAGAACTTGTTTTTAGATTTAGATTAAAAACTAACGATTGAGTTGCTGTTCAGAAAACATCAATTAGCAGATTTTGTGACACTGCAGCATAAGTCTGTGATAACTTTATGCAATGCATAACATTTAACGCCATCTAACAATGAGATCAGTGGAACTGCCAGTGTGAAAAGGCATGGTGAACCTTTGAACAGTGCTACTGAGGTATTTGATTTTAAAATAATATTAAGAGTTGTGCATCAATTTGTAATATCTAATGTTTGCCCAGTAAACTTGTAGGTTGTAATCTGTTCAGAAGTAGAAGATTTAGTATCATGTATTTTAAGCACATGCTGAGAATATATACAGAAACAGTATAAGGCCTCGGTCAGTTTAATAGGTTTTCTTTTGTTCTGTCTTTGTTTTGTTTTGTTTTAAAATAAGGACCTGTAATCCACTGATTAGAACCATTGGACATGGTGTCAAAAAGAAGGGCTGGTAGTTGACCGAACTGAAGGATGAATATTGTAAGGGCATTTACTGAATCATTCTGCTGATTGTAACCACAATCCAGTCAACATACTCTTTTAAGGGTCCTTCCAAGTTAAAACAGGATTTTTGGGATATTTTGACAGTAATATGGACAGAAGTATTGGACCACCTGGACAGTGCACCTACTGGAGCTTTTATGACATCCCACCCTGAATCCATTAGTACTTATGTGAAACTGGTTTCCCTTTGCAACTATAACAGCTTACAGTCTTTTGGGAAGGTTTTCTGTAGGATTTTGGAGTGTGACTGTGGGGGTTTTCGTCCATTCATCCAGAGGAGCATTTCTGAGGCTACACTGATGTTGGATGAAGGGATCTAGCTTCCTATCTCATCCTACCAGACAGACTGTTTCTAAAAGACTGAAGGATTTTATTAAACTAACTCCAGCGGAAAGATTTGTTTTTTAGCAGGTGAAAGCGGCCCTCCCATCCCAGGCGATTCCAGCCTGGGAGATCGAGCTTCAGGAGGAGCTCACACTGCAATGAGGATTGCTGGCAGAACCACCTGGATTCAATGTCTGCAGATGGGTCTCAGAGTCTACGGACAACTTTGCATCTCCCATCTTCTGGTCAGAAGCCTAGGCCAGTGGACCAACAGGAGACTCACAGAAGAGAAAGGAGGGAGTGACATTCACTCAGCCTCTTCAGGCAAAGTGGGGATCAGGGCCAATTGCGTGTGCTCGCTCTTTGAGCCAGTAACCTGCCAGCTTTAGAGTGCCTGGGTCAGTGTGATTAAGCTCGTTCTGTTCTCTGCCCTGCCAGTATGGACTGGAGATGCCTGCAGGCCATAGAAAGCAGACTGCGTGGGTGCCATATGGTCACCCCCTCTCTGGTCCAGTGTAGGGTTTAGAGAAACATATACACGAGTGACCTGGAGTCACCTTCAAGGGACAACAATGGACGCAGAGAATGGCAATTTCCGGCAGACTGAACAAGAAGAAATGACTGTGTGCTTTGCAAATGCATTCACTGTTGAGTTTTAGCTACTGAAATAATCATTCAACCCTTTTAGAGAGAAAGCAATATTAGGGAAGCCAGACGGGAAAACATCTGGGGATTCATGCAGGTTTGGGTTAAAGTTTCAGCTTCAGATTTAAAACTGTTGTTAGACTGCAATATAATGATTATCTGACTTTATTACATCTGGCATAGTGTGGGATTGGTCTGATAATATTTGCATTTTATTTTATGTGGAAATGAGTATGTAATGCAAAAAGCTTTAACACTTGGAAATCAGGATTGTTGACCTTGGGCAGTTCACTAAGTATTTGTATCATCAAGTTCACCACAATATCCAGGCCCAAAATTAAACAGTTTCTCTGGAAAGAGGTTACAAAGAATTCAAATGTGTCCCAAATATCTGTATCTCATCAGAGGCTAGTTTCGCAAAGGAGATTGGTAGTAGCTGCTCCACCACAAGAGCAGTAAGACCTCCAGCTCACAATAAAACACCACACTCACTTAACATAACACATTTATTAAAACAAAATTTCAAACAGTGTCTCAGTGTCTTTCCACTCAGTGTTTCATCCAGTAACAGCATCCAGCAAGCAGAAGCATCCAGCAAGCAGAAGCATCCACCTGCAGTGACAACCATCTACCAGGCAGGATGGTTCAGCGGAGTCATCAGATGGGGCTTGTCAAGCAGAGGTCCATCCAGTGGGACAGGATACCGAAAAACAAACCACAAACCTGCCAAATAATCAGAAATCTCATACTTCAGAAAATAACCTGGGTTACACTCTCCCCCTCTAAAGTGCACTAGTCCCTGCATGCACACTTGACCTAACAGTTGTGTGAAGGAAAGTGCTCTGAGAGACTACAATGGTGAAATTCTGACAAAAAGGAACTAAGAGCCAAAATTAAAGGTTCACCTAACTAATCATAAGTTAGTTTATGAGGCTGGTGTCTCTCCTAGAATGCTTCAACTATTCTGTCTCTGGTTCTGGATTGTGTTCAGCAGCGTTAGTGCTCTCTTGATTCATTTCAACATGTTCTGTCTGTTAAGGAATGTCAGTAGCAACGCAATCTGGACCTCTATCAGATGGAATGGGAGATGTAGTCACCTCATTGCTCTCTGAGCTTAATGAAGGTTCAGGTTGGGAAACACGGTTGTGTGTCTCCTGGGTGTGTGACTCCTTTTGTGGCTCTGCATTGGGCAAGTTAGAATGTACCTCACCAGTGGACAACTGAGGTGTAATAATCTGCCTTTCGGTCTGGATAAAAGGACCTCTGGTTATTATCTCTGGAACCACAAAATCTGGATACACTTCATCCTCATCACTGTACATCTCATCTTCCTGACCATCAGGGTTATCGGAAGACTGCACTTCCCTTTCAGCTTTGTTTCTCAGTTTATTTCCTTTAGAGATCTCAGGAGATTTGTGCCCTCCTATTTCTTCCACAGGTAAGAACCCTCATGGTAGAAGGAGATCCCTGTGTAAGGTGCGTTCTGGCCCATCTCCTGCCTCGGGTTTTACTACATAGACAGGACCAGCATTGATTTGTTTAACCACAACATGGACTTTCTGTTCCCATCTGTCTGAGAATTTGTATTTACCTCTGACGCTCATGTCCCTAACCAAAACTCTGTCTCCTGCACAGAGTTCTGTTACTCTAACCTTCTTGTCAAACCTAGTTTTGTTTCTTTCTCCGATCATCTGGGAGTTTTGTGCAGCTAGTACGTAGCTCTCTTCCAGGCATTGGCGAAAGTTTTTCACATACTCTGAATGAGACTTATGGTTGGCATTTCCAGGTTGGATACCTAAGACCAGCTCAATGGGTAGTCGGGGTTGTCTGCCAAACATCAGTTCATATGGAGAGAAACCAGTTGTGTCGTTTCTCGTGCAATTATATGTATGAACTAGGGGTTTAATGAAGTCCCTCCAGTGGTATTTGTCTTTCTCTTCCAATGTACCCAGCATATCAAGAAGTGTACGCTTAAACCGTTCCACCAGGTTTCCGCAAGGATGATAAGGCGTTGTGCGGATTTTGTCTGCTCCTATCAATGCACATAACTCTTTGACTGTCTGGAATTCAAAATCTCTACCCTGATCACTGAGTAGGCGACTGGGGAACCCATAATGAACTATGAAGTTCTCCCATAGAGCTTTTGCAATGGTTCTCGACTTCTGATCTTTAGTTGGCACTGCCACAGCAAATTTGGTGAAGTGGTCAGTGATAACTAATATGTTTCTGGTGTCTCTATTGTCTGGCTCGAGTGACAAATAGTCCATACAAACGAGTTCAAGCGGATAAGTTGTTGTAATGTTTTCAAGAAGTGCTGCCTTTTGAGGCACTGCTTTCCTCCTGAAACATCGTGAACACTACAAACTTTGGCATCCTTGACCAGTATAATCTGGCTTGGGCAAGATGTAGTGCTCGTTCGAAACCAAGATGACCAATTTCATCATGCACTCCACGTAATGCTTTCTCTCTGAACTGTTTGGGTAGGACTAACTCCCATACAATGCTGTCTCTATCTGTTCACTTCCTGTACAATACTCCATCTCTCAGTTCAAGCCTTCTCCACTCTTTGAGAAGGAGCCTAATATCAGAAGATTCAAGGTTTGTCTCTCTGAAGCTGGGTTTTTGGGCTCTTTCAAGGAAAGTGATGACACGTGAGACAACTGGGTCATCCCTTTGAGCCAGAGCTTGTCATAGATGGCAATGTGTCTTCTCCAAATACATCTGCGACTGTTAGGGATCAACAGCAAGAGACTCTGCAACCAAGTGTTGCTCTAGGTCTGAACAGTGCTCGATCTTTGACACTACAAGATGGCGCTGACATAAGGCAGATACCACCTCATGACTCATCTCATTGCACACCTCTAGAAGATGTTTTTTCATGTCATCAGCTCTCTCCCTTTCTTTGATGAAATCCTCATCTTCAAAAGGAGGAGCTTGTGGTCGACGGGACAGCCCGGCTGCATCGAGGTTGGCATAACCGGCCTGTATTTAAGTGTGAACTGGTGTGTAGACAGAGCAGCTAACCAGCGATGACCAGCAGCATCTAACTTTGCAGATGTCAGCACATATGTGAGAGGATTGTTATCCATCACAATGGTGAAATTAGAGCCATAAAGGTAGCTGTTAAACTTCTCACAAACTGCCCACTTTAAAGCTAGAAACTCAAGCTTGTGAGTGGGATAGTTTCTCTCACTTTTGGAAAGTCCCCGGCTTGCATAAGCCACAACTCTCAACTTCCCATCCTGCTCTTGGTAGAGTGCTGCACCCAAGCCTTCATGATTGGCATCACATATGGTAAATGCGGATCTGAAAAAGCAAGGACAGGTGCAGATGTCAGTCTCTCAATTAGTCTTAAATGCAGTTTCACATTCAGGTGTCCACTCCTCTCCAAAAGGTAAATTAATATTTGACTGTGGTCTGGAATGTTCTCTGAGGTACACTTTACCCCTCTTTTTGGGTGGGCAGTAACTGGCCGTAAGACTATTTAAAGGCTTTGCGATCTTTGAGTATCCATCAACAAATCTCCGGTAATAACCAGCACAGCCTAAAAAACATTCGAGCTCTCTCCTGTTTGTAGGACGAGGCCACGTTTTTTAAAGCAGAGATCTTATCAGGATCTGTGTGAACTCCTAGGGCATCAACTACATGACCAAGGTACTTCACCAAGGGCCTAAAGAAATGACATTTTCCTGGGGACAGTTTCTACATGCGTTTTGTGGATTTGGAGAAGGCATTCGACCGCGTCCCTCGTGGATTCTTGTGGGGGGTGCTTCGGGAGTATGGAGTATCGGGCTTCTTGCTACGAGCAATCCGGTCTCTATACAACTATTGCAAGCGTCTGGTTCATATTGTCCATAACCAGTCGAACTTGTTCCCAGTGAGAGTTGGACTCTGCCAGGGCTGGCCATTGTCACCGATCCTGTTCATAATCTTTATGGACAGGATTTCTAGGCGCAGCCAGTTGTGGTGAAGAGGGAGCTGAGCTACAAGGTAAAGCTTTCAGTTTACCGGTCTATCTATGTTCCTACCCTCACCTATGGTCATGAACTTTGGGTAATGACCGAAAGAATGAAATCGTGAGTACAAGCGGCTGAAATTAGTTTTCTCCGCAGGGTTGCTGGACTCACCCTTAGAGATAGGGTGAGGAACTCAGTCATCTGGGAGAGGCTCAGAGTAGAACCGCTGTTCCTCCACATCGAAAGGAGCCAGTTTAGGTGGTTTGGTTCATTCTGATCAGGATGCCTCCTGGACACCTCTCACTTGAGGTGTTTCGGGCACGTCCCTCTGGGAGGAGACTCCAGGGAAGACCCAGGACATGCTGGAGAGACTATGTCTCCCAGCTGGCCTGAGAACCCCTTGGTGTCCCCCCTGAAAAGTTGGAGGAGGTGGCTGGGGAGAGGAAAGTCTGGGCTTCTCTGCTTGAACTGCTGCCCCCGTGACCTGGACCCCTGGAAAAGTGGTAGAAGACGAGCCGAGACGGGACACCACACTAACACTCCACCCTACACCACACACATCTGTTGTTCAGTTCTGATTTGTGTTTTCTAAATAAAACAAGCTGATTTCTGCCTCTTTGTGAGTGTTGCCTCATAGTTAAAGTTCATTGTACTCAGCCAATGCCTATAATGTGAAACAGTAAACATTTTACCATCAAAGCCAAGGAAAACAAGAAATTAATTATAAATTTAAGATATTATTATGAGTTATTTTAATGCTGCAGAAACACATCACAACTCGTATCTTTATTTGTCTGGGAACATTCAGTGAAGGTTAGAGACAAGAACTGGGGAACAAGTTGTGAAATATTTAAAGAATAGTGGTGAAGACGCCAATGCACACTTTAAGGTCTTCACATCACAACCTGTTCTTGGAAAGCCACTGAATCCCAAGCAGCTCCTCATGGCTCCTGATTGCTTTTGGTCATTTCCTTTTTTGATTCCTGTACCCCATGTAATTGACTGGGGAGTTTCTTTATTTATTTAATTTTTTTGGCTTCCCATCACAGCTTTCACTCTTCTTGGAAGATTTTCTCTAAGATGCTGGAGTGTGTCTGTGAGAATTTTTGGCCATTCATCCAGAAGAGCATTTAACCCAGCCATAGTTGCCATACGCAAGTCTACTCTAAGCTCAGGTAAATGGGTAGGGTTGCGTCAGGAAGGACATCCAATGTAAAATCTTTGTCAAATCCAAATGCGGCTTCATAATTCATGAGCCGCTGTGGCGACCCCTAATGGGAGCAGCTGAGAAAAGGAGAAGATTGAGAAGAGCATTTGTGAGGTCAGACACTGATGTTGGATGAGAGTTCCTGGTCCATAATCTCTGGTCAGTGGGGTTGACGTCAGGGCTCTGTGTGGACCAGTCGAATTCTTCTACACCAAGCTCATCCAACAACACCATGTGCTTGCTTTGTGTACTGGGGCACAGTCATGCTGTAACAGAATAAAAAAGTTTGTTCCCTAAAGTGTTACTACAAAGTTGGAAGCATAATATTGTCCAAAATGTCTTTGTGAGATGGAGCATTAAGATTTCTTATTCAGTGGAACTAAGTGACCCAGGCCAACCTCAGAAAAACAACCTCACAGCATTATCCCTGCACCAAACTTTACAGTTAGGACAGTGCAGTCAGGCAGCTAACGAGCTCCTGGCATTCATCAAACCCAGACTTATCCATCAGACTGCCAGATAGAGAGGTGGGATTCATCACGCCACAGAACTTGTATCCACTGCTCTGGAGTCCAGTGGTAGCGTGCTGTACATCACTCCATCCAGTGCTTAGCATTGTTATTGGTGACGTAAGACTTGCATGTTGCTGCTCAGCCATGGAAACCAGTATCAGGAAGCTCCTGGTGCACAGTTTTTGTGCTGATGTTAATGCTAGAGGAGGTTTGGAACTCTGCAGTTAGTGAGTCAGCAGAGCGTTGAAAACTTTTACATGCTGTGTGCTTCAGCATGCAGTGACTCCACTCACTTACTGTACCACACTGAATTCAGTGAGCTCTTTAGAACGACCCATTCTTTCACTACTGTTTGTAAAGACGGGCTGCAGGCTGGCAGAACACACTGAACTTTAACCAGAAACACAGAGGTACAAACAACTATAAAAACTCATGAAAATGGAAAACAAACAAACATAAAACTTGAACCAGAAATAAGCTAATTTTTTTTTTAATATATCACAAACAGAACCAGGGTGGAATGCAGATGTGAATTTGTCACCATGCAAAGAAACATCTGGGAAGTAAAACTAAAATTAAGGTGTGCATGTAGCTCTGAATGTTGTTTTAAAAATATGAATTTGTTGGTGTTAATCTGAGGGAAATTACAGCTGAGTCAGACTGATGACTGACAGATTTTTGAGACTTTGCAGGGAGGTGCAGGATTGATTTTACTGTGGCACCCTCTGGAGGTCATGTCTTAGTAAAACATTGTGCAGATGACACAAGTGATGGCTTAATTACTGCAGGATGGGATTATCCAATAGAGGCCTTGAGTGATGTTAAAAGCATTTATATGGTACACCCCGAATTCTAGAAAAGTTGCAAAAAATGAAAACTAAAAGACTTTCAAATCACATGAGCCAATATTTTATTCACAACAGAAGATAAATAAGAAAACAAGTTTAAACTGAGGAATATTACAATTTTATGCACAAAATGAGCTCATTTCAAAATTGATGCTTGCTATTGGTCTCAAAATAGTTGGGACAAGGGCATGTTTACCATGGTGTAGCATCTCCTCTTCTTTTCAAAACCGTTTTGTCATGGTCTGTTTTTTGTTAGTTTTTGAGTTCTCTGAGACCTTTTGCATCTTTAGTTTTCTCATGTCTCTGTTTCTTCTGTTTCATTGAGCCCTGCCTTGTTGTTTTCCTATTTGTTGCATTTTCATTTGTCATACCCTCGCTGAGCCTTTTAGTTGCTTTTCAGTTCCCAGTATTTCCCCTGCCTTGGTTTTGTCTGATGTCAAGTTACTGTTGTCATGTTCTGCCTGGTTTTCTGTTCCTGTTTTATTTTTGAAGCCCGTTTAGTCTTGTGCATTGTGTTGACTTTACTTCCTGCCCCTAATTGTTGCCACCTGTGTTCCTCTCCCTCCTGTCCCTCATTTGCATGTCAGTCTGTGTGTATTTATACTGTGTTCCTTCAGTTCTGTGTCGCGTCCTCGTCGTTGTTACAGTATGTGGATTTTTGCCTGTGAGAGAGGGTTCTGCTCAAGTTTACTTCCTGTGTGGATTGACTTTCTTGGACTTTGTAACCCCTTTGGTGAGTGGCTAATAAAGCCCTTTTTAGTTCTCCAATCTGTCTCCTAGTCTACATTTTGGGTCCTGCCTGCACTCTCTCACACCAAACCATGACAGTAGGACGCGACCATGAATGGCACCCAGCAGACTCCCGCTGCACGTTTCAGGAGTTTTGGAAAGCTAAATGTGGTTTGGAGTGTTTAATGCAGGGAGTGGAGGAGATTTCAGACCCCTATCAGAAGCTCAACGAGCTATACCATGTGGACACTTTCTGTCGCTCTAGGCCATGGCCAAGGTATATTCCTTGTTTGCTGGAGGTGTGGCATGTGGCCGACTCTCTGAGGAGGGAGTTGAGGGTTAGACTGTGGGGGAAAAGATGGCGAGATCCTCTCACACCCCCCGCAAGACTCCACACCTCAGTCTTCGTTTCCGCCTGCCAGCTCCACACCCCTGCCACAGTCTCCGCCTGCCAGCTCCACGTCGCTGCCTCAGCTCGCCTGCTCTTCCTCACCGGAGAACTCAACACTCCGTGAGTGTTCTGCTCATCCTGC